>JAVTVJ010002796.1:0-16367 GCA_034509425.1 Eopsaltria australis | reverse complement strand
TTTTCACTGCGTGATAGGTAGAAGTCTGTAGGAGTCTTAGTGTAGTCTGTGGTAGTCTTAGTAGTGTCTGCCTGCACAATAAAGGTCTTTGCACTTCTCTATCTTGTGGGAAGTCTATGCCCTTGCGTAATTACTGCACTATTCTCTTTTACTCTACTTTTGACTGCTTGGTTTTTGCTTCCCTGAGTCCTGTAAATCTGTTTTTCACCATCTGTTTTTTTAGGAAAGTACTGATCATCAGGGCTACAGAGGAAAAAGCTTTGAGAGGAGCCACCTGCAAATTAGACTCTTAATTGTCATTCCAAAATCAAACCCTACACAAACCCTGCAAGATTCCTGTAATAAGAAAAGCAAAAAAGCCTCTCAGCAGCCTTCTCAGCCAACTCACCTTTAAGACTCTCATTTTTCCACTGTAAAATTCTTTCAAACCTTTTAAACAAAAGAAAAAAACAACCAACCAAACAAAACCAAACCCAGAGAAAGTCCCCTGTTCCTGGTAACAAAGAGTGTCTGACTTGAGTTCTGGAAGTAACTAAGTTACCTAACTAGCTGTAACAAATGGATGGCAACGAGCACTGGGCTTTCTTTCACTGTTTCTCACATCCATTCATTGTTTGTGTTGGCAAAATTATGCCTTTTATTGTCACAGTGAGTCCCGTTGGCTCTGCTGATGAAACCACTAGAAGGTTGTGGGCTCCTAGTCGGTGTTTACATTATTCCAGGGAATGAGTGAGTTGCAGAGTACTTGCTTTGAGGTTTTTCTTTCCTCTCTGGTACAGGAGCTGCCCATCTACACAGCACTAACATTTTAGTTGATCCCCTAAGAGCCAGCAACATGCTGCTAAATGGTTCTAGTTGAAGACCCCCTGTTGCCTTTTACAAACCCTTTTTGCACCCCTGAAACCAGAGACACTGCAGTCAGCCCGCTGCACTACTCTGCTGTAGGAGTGCTTAAAGCCAAGTGTTCGCAAAGCCTGAAAGCCTTGCAGAGCTCACTGCATGGCAGAAAAGGCAAAATTAGTTGTAGCTCAACTTACCTGTCTTAAAAGTCTAATATGAAAATTTTGTTTCCAGCCTCTTACGTTTTGTTGCAGGGGCCATTTTGGGGAGGTGGGAAAGGATTAAAATTATATTTGTGGTCATTCCAGATTTTGGTCTCCTTTTACTTTAAAGACCATTAAAACTCAAGTAAGATTCCTGCTGTTAGCTCAGTCAGCTGTGAAAGGTTCTGTGAAACTCTTACACATCCTTTGAAAGTAACGGAGTAACAGGAAAAAAAAAACCTGTTAAGGATTCCCTTTTGATATAGAAGGGTTTATACAACAAGGATTTTCATTTGTTTTAAGACTTTGATTACTTAAATATTTTCAGAGAAGAAAGCATACATGATTCCTAATTGCTTCCTAAACTGGGAAAGTGCTGTATCTTAAGCAGAGAATTAGATCGTCGTGTTCTTGAGGATCTGTGTCTTGTTGATCTTCCAGGTAAAATGAGCTCTGGAGTGAAAACCATTAATCATGATATCTTAATAATATGCACTTCAAAGGAAGTATCTACCCTTTCAGGTTACAAATATCTGATCAGTGAAAGCAAATTGTACTGTGACTGCCTGGGGACATCTAGTGGAGAAAAAGTAAAATACTAAAAATACCAGGAACTGAAATGCAGTTGCCTTAAAATCAAAATCAGGACTTGCATGACTCAACAGGAATTCGCTCTCTTTAAACCCTAAATTAAATGTTTCCGGACAAAATAAAATGTTTTCCTATTGGGAGAAGATTCAATTGTGTTTTCGTAGTTATCTTTAAATGATACATTAGAATTAATTTAATTTCATTATGGTTGGAGTTTATTTTGTGTTTGGTTATTTTCCTATTGTTTCATTTATCAGGCAAGTAAATTGCTTACATTTATTTCAGATTCCTTGCCTAACATAAAACAAAGATAATGTTTGCCTAATAATAGTTGCCAACTATTGTAATAATTTTGAGATGTTATAAGCAGTACGTACAGGTAGCTCAAATGTTCCTTTCTTAAAATACAATAATAGAATTCAGGTTTTTCAGAATTAAAGGAGTCAATTAAATGGATTTGTACTACTGATGCTACCAATGTTATTACACTTCATCTTTGACTTTTTATCTATGACCTTACAACTCAACTTGGTTTTGGAACTGTACTGTCATACTACCAAGAAAAATGCTTACTTTGCCTACCCTCAACATAGATTCAGAATCCTGAGTCCTTCTCAGGGCACTTTTAAATCTCCAGGAAGTGGGATATTGACTTGCAAGGACACCAATTAGAGTGGTACTCCTTGAGATCGGCCAATCGAAGGACCCTGCAGGTTTCAGAAGCTACTTGGAAGTAGCATCAAAACAATTACTGACACACCATTATGATTATAGACAGGTCAAATAATATTGAATAAACACAATAACCATCTTCCCATCTATCTCACTACACTTATATACTCAATTCACTTAGAAAGAAACCCACACAGGTATGTACACAGGTAGTCTTGTAATATGCTAAATGACTTCTTATGGAAGCAGTCTGAGACTGATTTCAGGAGCCAAAGCCAAGGAAACCACCTAGTTTCAAACAAAAGTTCAGACTAGAAAATGTGGGAGGGAAGATATTATGATATAATCTTAGAATCCTGGAATGGTTTGGGTTGCAAGGGTCCTTTAATGATCAGCTAGTTCCAACTCCCCTGCCATGTAGAAAACCATATGCAGCTAAACTGAGCTATACCAAGGCCCTGGCGGGAAGTAGTACACTACCAATATGGGTTGATTTACATTTTTGTTGGTGAAAGAGAGTTATACATTTCCAATGGCAGCAGTGGTTTCAGACAGGATCACTTAGTAATGCCTCTGTAAAGAAGCAGGGAAACATGACTTGTGGAACAACCACCTCAAGGAAGAACTGGGCTGCTCTGGGTCTGAAACTTGAGATAATCAGGAAACAGCAGTTCCTCAGAGGCAATATTCAAGCTATTCTACTCAGTCTATACTATATTATTCTCAGTGCAGCAAAAGATCTTTGGATAAAGGGAAAGGTGCCACGGATTTTTAGTTTAGCATAGAGTTTTTGAGGTCGTTCTTCAGAATGGCAAAATTCACAATTACTATTAGAGGAGAAAAATCAAATAAATGTATGTGAACCCTGAGCCTCACCCATTGGGAGTTATTATAAAAAGCAGTCATCAAGAAGGTAGATAGATTGAGGGAGTCCATAAGCAGGAGTAGGCAGGTAGGCTGAGGTTATCCATGAGCAGGAGTAAAATTTACTTCCTTAGAATTGTAGAAGAGTGTCCTTCCTCTCTCCAGATAAATCTCATGATAGCTTTCTCTCTGACAAATTGGGTTACACTAGCCAGGTTCTCACCAGTCCTGACTACTGTTTTTCAGAGACTAGTGAGAACCATGTGTGGTCAGGCACTATTGCTATGGAGTTCTACTATAAGATCAGCAAAAGAAGAGACTCGATGTTTTGTGTATTGGAATTGATGGGATTGTGATAAACTGTTCCTTTATCTGCTGTTTGTTTACAAGAATTGTCCTCTGAAATCTTCCCTTCTGCATCCTTCATTTAATAGGCCCTGAATGAATAGTAAAAGCCTCTTTGGAGTAAGAATCCGTAGTGCAGGTCCAACAGTTACTGAAATTAGATTTTAAGCCTAAGAGAAATGCAAGATTTGCCAAGATTCTGCATCATATAGCTAAATCATACAGTACTGAAGTCCAACTCTTACTCCAGTGAGAACCAGTCCATTGGCATCACAAAGTAGCTAAATAATGCAAACTATGTTTTTGGGACTTTTTTCAGATGTTTCACACTGAAAGAGTTTAATTTATAGCTCTGATGAAACTACATTTGAACTGGAAATATTTTGGGCATGTGTGTGAGTGGATTAGAAAAGAAAAAATCATCCTCTGTTAGACAAAATTGCACCAGAGATTTTTTTCCTGGCTGTAAGCAGAGTCCCTCTTGGATCAGTTGACCTCTTTAATAGAAGAGTCTGTCCTTCCATTAAATCAAAGGGAAGAGAAGTCAGTCCTGTAAGCAGGTGGTTGTCTCTGGGTGATGTCCAAGGTCAGACTTCCTAACTCTTGTCTGAGTTACTGGGGAAACTGCCCATGAAATTGGTGACATTGTGAAGGTAGAGGCTAAACAAGCTATTCACTTGCCTGCTAGTGTTACGAGGACTCAGGAGTAATGGGTTGTTGTGAAAACAGAAAGGCTTAAATTTTCACTCTCAGACTGATGAGATTTTAGACAAGCTGCACAGTGCATTCTTCCTTATGGAAGAAAGTTAATTAAGTGCTATTGCCTTCTAGACTCAGTTTCGGCATCAGGTGAACTAGCTCATTGCAGAGAATGGAGGCATTTGCCCAATGATACATCAACAGCACCTTATTTCTATCGAGCAAAAGAAAAATGTGTTCCCTGGGGTAAGGGTGGCTCGGATCATGTTCAAGATCAGGTGCTGACTGCAAAAACTGAAAATTATAAAGTGAGTTTTCTAGGACTGGTTTATCAAAGTGGCACACAATGATATAAAGCCACATGTAGGATAGGTGGGATTTATTCATGTTAGGTGCTAATCCCAGGGGTGTGCCTGTCCCCTTTTAAAACACTGGAATTGAATGGGAGATCTGTGCCCTTTTTAAATATGGCTGGCTTAGGCAATAAAAAGACAACATTTTCTGAACTCATTATTGTGAAAAGTTTTTACACAACACTTAGAGTAGCAGAGCATAAAAATCCAAGTCTTCTAAATTCAGATTTTGACTCAACTTCCAGACATTTCTCAGTTGCAGATTTGTCAAAGTATTCTGCTGTGGCAGAGTGCTGCTCAGCAAGGGAGATAATCAATTGTGTACTTGGAAAAATAAGAAAAATCTTGCTTGACAAGAAAGTTACTTGCAACTGCTGAAAAAGAGGGCCCTGAATTTTTCAATTCCTAAAATATGGAAAGCCTGACAATATTTTTGTCTAGCCACTATTTTTTTACCCTGTTTTTAAAACACTCACTTCTAGTATTTTAGCTACTTGATTTGAAAAATCTGACCATCATTACTGCAAATTTCTTCATGTTCCTCATGTCATAATGTGTTTTTGGAGATGCTGCATATTTTTTTCAAGAATAAATGAAACAGCAGTCTAGTGAAATCTTGCGATAATAAATCAAGATAGAATAATTAGTATAGGACAACACTGGGAAAATCAACCAGAGAGTGTATTGGGAATTTTTCAACCCTGTCATACTCTTTATCAAGCCTATGCTTAAACACCTCTAATGGAATGTTTTCCAAGCAGCCTCTTCAAATACTTAACTGTCTTAAAATTTAAAATGTTCTTTTTGATAGCAAATCTTAATCCTTTTAGTTTTTATCCAATCTGCAGTGGGCATAAAGGACAGTGGGTTTCATACTATCTATAAAACCCTTTCATATATTGAAAGAATATTCCCATTCCCTCTATTTTTTAAAAAAATAAACCAGAATATTTCTTTTAACAGACCTTGGAGGCAATATTTTCTAAGTCTCTTATATTATTGACTACTGGGCTGTTTCCCAAAGAGTAATCTCTGTATTACATTACAGCACCCAAAAATGAACTCTCCACTCTAGGTGATGTCTCTTACACTAAACAATTGTCGTGTCTTGTATATAATGCTCCTCAAAGTATGTCCTTGAATGTCTTTTTACAATGGTATCACATTCTTGGCTTGAATCAAATGTCTGATTCACTGAAAGCCCAAAGCCTTTTTTCAGTGTTGCTGAATAGTCAACTATTTCCCTATTGTATTTATCACTTGAATATTCCTTACTTAGCACTTTGCTTAGCCTATACTGAATTTTACCATGTTGATTTAAAGATGTGCCTTTTGTTTATTAACATTACTAAAATAATTTAAACCAAATTCTGATGAACATTTGTAACCTGTTCTAGTTTGAACAGCTCTGCAAATACGACAAATATGTTCTTTAGTCAGTCATCCAAGACACTGAGGAAATTACTGAATGCAGCCTGCAATGTCTGCAGCCTGTTGCTCTATTTCTTCTCACAACTGGTCAGATCACTTTTAATATCTACCTTGTGAGAGCTTTTTCCTGGGTAGTTGCACACCTACTTACCAATGTTTATCTATTTGTACTCTGTATTTCTGTGTTTTGCAAGCAAGAATGATATTTAAAACAGTGCCAGTAGCATTACTAAGTGTACTGTCTACCAATATGTGATCAAATCTCACACTTTGTGAGTGCTGAAGCACTCAACTTTTCAGCCTTTACTATCTGCTGTTCTCTTTCTTCCCTTGTTAAGTACCAGGCATTCTTTTTCTTGCTGTCCTCCCATTCTGAAACTATTTTTCTTGCTGCATTTTATGTTTCTTGTTAGATGAAACTCATATTCATTTTGATCTACACTGCATGTTACTCCTTAATAGTCTTACATCTATGCTTGTAGGTCCTTGTTCCTGCTTGTGTATTCCTTATTATATTTTTATTTATATTTAGATTTTTCTGCTTTCCTTTTTCTTTTCCTGTCACTTAAAGAGCTTTTGATGGAGCCATATTGGTGTCTTACTGTGCTCCATGTTTCCTTTACATCATGAGGGTCTACCATTATATCTTTAATATAGCCCCTTTCAGTAACTGTGAACTCTGTTGCAATGGATTTTTTCCCCCTTAGAATAACTTTCCAAGAGACCCTACCTTCCAGTTCCCTCAGTCTGATGAATTCTGCTTTTTTTTGGACTCCATTGCCCTTATTCAGCTGCTCTGATTCCTCTCTTTCTTTAGAGTTGTGAACTTTATAGTTTTGTAATCACTTTAACGAAAATTACTTTCTACCTCACCAGATCCTCCCTGTTAGTCAGAATCAGTTGTAAAACAGCTGCAAACTTCTTAGTACCTTCTTCCATATCTGTAAAAGAAAGTTGTCCTCAACCTGTTCTGAAAGCCTACTAGACTTTTTTCATCCTGACATTATTTTGCAGCACTTTTCTGTGTATGATTCAGGTCTCCCACAAGTAAGAGTGCACCCTATGGATGCTTGTATTATTTACAAAATAAAAAAAAGCCTACCCCAAAATGTACCAAACTCCACTCTTCTGTGTCCTTCTGATTAGGTTATTTCTAGCATATCCCTGTTATGACATTGCCTTTATTTTATTTTCACTTTAACCTTTCTCCTTGAGATGATCAATGCACCTCTCACCTGTTCTGGCATTTGAGCAAGGATCTACATTTTTGATGTACAGTGTGGCATCTACTTCTTTTTCCCTAGAGCCTGTCTTTCAAAAACAAAGTGTACTCCTTTATCCCAGCAGTTAGAGGAAACAGCATGGAAACAAAGCCATTACACAGCAGTCACAGGCAGCTGTTTAGTCCAAATGGGACTGTTTCTGTGTCATGTTCAATAGCTACCTCAGTAACTCTAGCAGTTCTAGGGAAAAAGATTCCAGAAACTTCCTCAGTTTTGCCATACCCTTATCTGTGTTTTTTTCATCAGAATGAAAGGTTTCAACAAGTTTGAGGCTTAGTAAACTTGGAAAATTAGTTTATGGAGCAAAAACCCCTTTAATTGTTTACACCATATGCAACTGTGGTGAATATTCCGTCCTTTAATCTAGACCTAAGTGTTCTGGATCTTGTCAGATCTCATAATAAACAGAGATTGTATTATAAACACCAGTTTTTAGGTGAGGAAGACATGGGAATTTTCCAGAAGAGTGGTATTGATTTCTTCCTTTCAAAATTCCAGCCTATTTCTGCTGCAATTCACTCTCTTTAGCTGTGAGCAAATTTATTCCCAAAGCTACAGAAATCTTCATAAAGTTGGTGCATCTCTCTAACCTAGTAGGGGTTATTTGGATTACCCAGACTATGAACAAGCCTCACCAATCCTGACATCATCCTTCCCAACACTGCAAGGGCTTTTTATAATTTCATGATGGAAAATACAACCTCTCCCTGTCTGGTAAATAGTTTTAATCCAAACAACAGGGGATGACAGCTACAGAGCTCCCCTGGGATTATTGCATGATTATGGAAACAAATTCAGAACATTTATCATTGTGTCAGAAGTTGTTCATGGTGTCTCTGATTCACTTGTCCTGAAGATACACAGAATCACTGAATGGCTGAATTTGAAGGACCTCTGACAATCACTTGGTCCACCTTCCCTGCTCAGAACAAGGTGAGCTATAGCACATTGCCCATGGCTGTGTGCTGTTGACGTTTGAATATCTCCAAGGATGATGACTCCACAACCTCCTCAGGCAACCTGCTCCAGTGTTTGAACAGTAAAAAAATGGTTTTTTCTTACATTTAGTTGGAATTTCCTATATTTCAATTTCTTCCCACTGTCTCTTGGGCCTGTCCCTGGGCACTACTGAGAAAGTCTGGCTATAGTTTTTCACTCCCTGCCATCAGGGATTTAGATTTCTCTAGGCTGACCAGTCCCAGCCCTTTCAGCCTCTTCACCTATCTCATAATCTTCATGGTCTTCTGCCTTACTACCCTTAGTAAGCCTGTGTATGTCTGTTTTTCCCTGTAGCTTCCTTCTTGCCCATCTTTGAGGTTGACATTTGCTTTCTTCTAGGAAAGATAATCAAGAGTGCCTTTGCAAATGATGTGCTACTAAGTCACATGCACCTATGTGCTTTAAATGTTCCCAAGTCTCATCCTTCCCTAACAAGGGCAAGTCTTGTTGCTCCAGAAAAATGCCATAACAGGAGTTGCCAGTGTGATGGGGGAGCAGTCTAATGGGATACAGCCCATTTTCAGTCAGAGATGGGTTCACAAAACAACTTTTTTTTGGGCTAGACTTCACTTTAATACAGGCCATATTATTTATTTCAGCCTTAACTTAAAAAAAACAAACAGAAATACCCCATGATAAAATTCAGTCCTATGACATTTCTATTATGAAATACATAAGCCTATTCAAAGTAAAATGCATAAATTATATCCTCTAACAAAACATTATTCATATAAAGGTAGGAGGAGTCATATTATAATATAAAATTTTCTCCTGAGGAACATGCTAGAAGAACCTTAACTTCATTCTGAATAGTACTGAACAAAACATTATTTCTGTAGAAATACTGGACAACACATATCAGCAAGAACACACTTGATGACAATTCACTCATCCATACATGCACACAGGAACTAAGAAGGGAAATTGTGAATATAACTCTGCCTACTTATTTGGACTTCTGAGAAATTTAGTTGTTATTTGCATGTCTCTTCCTCTTATAATGCAAGGTGGAAGTTTTCCTGCAAATTTAAGATTATTTGGATTTGAAAAATTTACACCAAGGGTAATGCAAGAGTTGGCTGAGAACTGCTTTTGGTTTTGTGTTTGTTTGATTTGTTAATGTGCCCTTTTGAGAAACTCCCTGCAGCCCAGAAAATCAAAACAAGTTTCCAAAAATAGTCTTTTAGATAAGAACATCATATCCTAGGACCATGAATTTCCTTGCTTTGTAGAATACACAGCAGCAACCAGGAATGGTTAAGTGGCTGTGGCTTCATTTTCTCCAGATAATGGAATGGTTCATACTTCAGGAAAATATCCAGTATAATATTAAATAAATGAGTGAAATACATGCTCATCCTCAGTTCTCCCACATGCTTCTGCAGGTGAATAGCCATGACTGGGAGCTGTGGATACAGGGAATGCTGCTTCTCTGTAATTGCAGTCTTTGCCATCATTCCCAGAGCCTGTGACTACCCTTAGTAGCTTGGACCACAGAGTTCTGGAATCAGGTAGTCAGGATGGGAGAGCAAGAATGGTGATTTATGGCAGACTTTCCTCCAGAGGGGTGGATATCTTTCCAGATGCCAGTTTGCAGTGTCCAGTGGCAGCATGCTGGCAGACCCTGTACACAGGGTGTCTGTTCAGGCATGGGGTGGGTCCTCATGGACATGTGCCCACACAGGACACAGGAGTGCAGGGGAAAGTTCTGGGCAAGGAATTTCCTGCTTTTCTCCCCTTAAAAGGCAAGATTTAGTACTTTCTCTCCAAGTGGTTCCTGTCCTCTCTCCTTCCTAAAAAACCTGAGAGGCTAAAAGCCTGTCTTCATCACCTGAGCCAAAACCAGTAGGAATAGAATGAGGCTGTGAGTTTAGATGGGTTTGGATTTACAAAATGCATACTTTGTACACCAACTATACATTACTGATTAAAATGTACAGATTGAAAAGGAAATACAAGTAATAATACCATAAGCTTTTATTCAGTAGCTGTCTGAAAAAACAACACTTGGTTGTAATGCAAATATGCCAACACATGCAGCCTTTATTTCCAGGTATGTATTAAAAACTATTGCCCTTAGACACTCTAACAATTTGCATATACAGAATCCACTATGTAGAGCAAAAAATGACTTGCATAATGAATTGCACATGCACAAAAAAGAAGGTGTGCAAAATAAACACATCAACTAGCTGAATACTAATTACCTCTATGCAAAATCTGGAGACACTCAGTATGCAGAACCAATCAGTTATCACAGTGAACACCTATAACTAATTTCCTCCAGGAAGAAAATTTTCCATTAGCTTTAGTGAATTTATACCTATTATAGAAAGGTTGTAACTAAATAAATATTATTTTAGTTTAATTGGATTAAAAATTAGAAATGCAAATTCTGGTGCGCCATGTCTCTGAGTCCTTGTCCCCCTTTTTATGGTAATACCCTTCTAATGGTTTAAGCCTATGAAGAAAAAACACTGAAGATTTTAACTAGCAGCTTTGCAGGGGGGCAGAAAGGAGCAAAGGTGGTTTAGTAGTGAAAAGAGCAAATAAATAGGTGCTCCAAGATTAAAAAGAGGGTAGAAGTGCATGCTGAGCTGTTGAAAGACCTCTCTGTGTTTAAAGAAAAATATTGTTTGGTTCTTTCACCAGTGCATGATCAAAATAAGAGGTACAAATTAGTTCATGGCTGCTGAAGCTACAAGACATCATGCAGAGAGCTGTCTTTGGGAACGTTTTAATGAGGAGAAGAGGTCATCAGACTGTGACATTGCTTTTCAGAATTCTTCAAGAACAACACAGACTTCCTGTTCCAAATGTGGTAAAGAATAAAACAACCTTAGCAGTAATTGTACAACTTTTGAACCGTGTTCCTTGGAAATACTGTACTGTGCTCATTTTGTAGCTTTAGTTAGCTATCTCAAAGGAACTCTTCCATATTCTCCATGTGCTCTTATTTCAAAAGTACAGTGAAATGGTAGAGCTTCAACAAAGATTATATTTATAAAATAAAGTTTTATTCAGTCTTCTAAAGAGATTTTAATGTTTTCATTGCTCTAGGTGAAATGGTACACTGTGACTCTGTTCATTAACATTTAGCATCAGTGCAAAAATCAAGGATTGCCACATACAGTTTGAAAGGACATCCAAAATGACTTTGAAATTAAATTCACTACATTCTTAGTTTTTCAGCATTTCAAACATGATTTTAAAATGTATAAGTTAAGTTAATGGCATTCCAGGTCAAATATTCCCAGCCCAATAACAAGTTCCACATAGAATGTCATTATTTAAATTTTGGGCATACTGTATATGCTGACTGGGATTGAAAAAGTCCACTGTAAATTTAATAAATAAGATGTATACTACCAGGCATTTATTGTAAAAGAAGCTTCCTTAGGGATATTTAGAGAGATTATTAGCAAAGAGAAGATATTTGTAAATCAAATAATTGTTCTAAGTTCTGGGTATCTCAGAACTGGAATTGCATCAGGATTGCCAATAATTATTGAAAAAAGGAAATAACAAGCAATTGACTAGAGTTTTTACTCCTGATAAACAGTTGCTCCTGTGAAAGAAGTAGGTATTAAAATAATGATTTCCGACCCTCCTTTTCAAAGGTTTCTAACAGTAAGAAAGAATAGAAATATATGTAAAATAATGTTCATGAATCAGGTACTATAGTTAAGAATTTGGCTAAAAATTGACTTATCTATTAATTAAAACAGAAAAAGCTGTATAACAGGCCTTTCTATTTTTAGATTGATTGTAACAAAATTTCATTTGGAAAAGCATAAGCAACAATGATATAAAGCTGGTGTAGAGAGTATTGCATGTGGCATAGAAATTTTATTTTCATCCTTTTGTTGCATGTTCTTTTAAATTGTAGTCACTATGTTAAATTGTAGTCACTATGGCAAGAGAGTTAAGGATAACATAAACCGTAATGTACAACACCTGTCTTTTTTTTTTTCACACTAAATAAAGGGGGGAAACAAATTTGGTAGCTGTCTTCTGTAGTCAGAAAGGAAATTTCTATCATAGCAGTTTCTCTCAGATTTTTCCAGAGCACTAGTAAATGAACACCACATGAAGTATGTAATTCTAACCTGAAGATCAAAAGTCTACAAAAACCCCACAAATCTATATGTTAACAAAGGTGTGCTCTCATTCAAAAATACATTTTAGTAATAAATATTTATTTTTATGCCAATAATCTTACAGCTTCAAATGTTAATTATTTCCTGTTCATTGCACTCTGCAACATTCTCACATCAATCAGTTTACTTAAGCATTGGTTTTATATTCTGTGGTATTGTTTTCTTGTCTTTCGTGAGGTACTAAATAGGCAGTTGGAAATACTTTAGTTGTCTGTTTCATATTAAAAAAATCCTGATGCAAATTTTTCCCACAAAGTCTAACAAGTTTGTTGGTTTTCAGTTTAAACTTTTAATCCTGTTTGAATGGACTGATGTCTTTTTCCTTGATTTACCAGATTCTTCTGTCAGTGATTAGGGCCTGGGAGTTTGGGCTAATCTGAGATTTCTCCTCTTTTTGTATGGTCATTCTAGTGCCCATTATTCTTGTCTTTTTTTCCCCTTTCCAAGAATACCACTGTATTCCATTCAATAACCATTGCTCATTGAAAGAACATGTCTTAGATAGCCAATTAGCTGTTATGCATAGAGATTTTAACCAGCATGGTAGCAGTATTTGTTAGAGGACTGTAAGCAAAGCATTGAAAAATAAATGTTTAAAAAGGGAGGGTAGGAAAAGGAGATCTTGAATTTATGAATTTTTCTTTCAGTTATCTCAAACTACATCTAGAGCGGTAATGACAAGTGTAGGTTTTGCATATCAACATGATAGGAGAAAAGACTCTGATTCAGTGAATAAGCTGTGTTGTAGAAATCCTGGAGCAGTTTGACTAGTAAGTATTCTTTTATAATTAGAGTATCAACAATTCTCTGACTAAAGCATAAGTGTTGTAAGGTTCTTTGATAGCAAATGTGGGCAGCTCTTGAAAAATTTCATATAACTGTCATAAAACAAGACTACTGAATGTTCCTGAACTGAATGCCATGAAATCTTATTATTAACTTCATTGACTACAACAGATGTCTTAACTTCTTGTGACATAAAGATGTAAGTTTCGAAAAAGCCCCCCACATTTAGAGACAGTTGTAAAATAAAGGGGTATAATCCAGGAAAAAGTATATCTGTTATATATCTGTATATATCTGTTTTCTGTAATCAGAGCTTAAACTACTGGTCTTCTGCTAAAATGTTTTTTTTTGGTGAAGAAAACAAAACAAAACACAACAACAAACAAAACACACAACAACATACAAAACATGTATTTTAATTTTTTTTGTTTACATAAAGTGATGTTCTTCATTAAATGGCAAATATATATCTTCAAAATGAAATGATCCATAAATTAAAATATCTGTAAAATTATAGAAGCATCGTGGTATATGTGTACAACATTATGTGAGATTAGCTGAGTATTTATTTGCAGTGCTATTAGTGACTAATCATAAGTTTATGGTTTTCATGCATATATTTAACCTTTTTAATCAAAATGTATGAACTGTAGTTTGATTTGAGCATCTTTAGAAATATTTGATTGCTTATATAAAAATATTGTTAAAAGTTTTAGTAATCTTTTGTAAAATTCATATATTTATATAACTTCTGAAAAATTATCTAATATCAATTTTACAGAAAAATAATTGTTGTATCAAAATCAGTTTTGCAACTATTTCATATAGTTTTGATTCTCAGTGTGAACATTTTTTTAGTAAACAAAAGTCTGCAATATTTTTGAAGCAGACTTGTCTGCTATTTTGGGCAAGGTATTACAGCAGATCTTGAAAAAGAGAGGTCAATCCCTATAAAACAGAAAAGGTTTCTCAGAACTTTTCTATTCTAGAACATGATGTTTTAACACAGAATTTTCTATTAAGAAGCTACTCTAAATGTCCACTGGTACTAAAGGAAACGTCTGTTGGTACCAAAGTAGCTGCACCCATGTTTTAATATTGATGGGTTAAATACAGTACATCTTGTTGGATTTTTCCTGATAATGTTAACTCAGTGGAAACAGAACATTCCAGTGAGCTACACCTGATGGGTCCTTGGCAAGAAGATATATACATCTATACATCATTGTGCAGTGTTGTTATGCTGTGCATGCTTTATGAAATTGTCAAGACTTAAGAAAGATGTTTAATGAGTGTGAGGCATACGGAGGGACAGTCTAGGTGCTGTACACCACTACAGAAATATTTAAATAAAATGGTTAGCTGATTATGTAATAAAGTACCTCTGTTGCCATAGGGAGCTGTGAGACATTTTACATTGCTGAGTTATTGTTTGAATGAAAAAGAACCTAACATTGGGTTTCCTTGCAATCACCACAGATTCCATGGCACTTTTAGCAGGATGAGGAATGCTGAACTACACCCAAACCAAATTCCAGATGAATTTATTAGGTTCAACACATCCATGGGGTTTCTCACTCCATAACCTATTGCACAGTTCTGCTTTTATCTTTAAAAAAGCTGTCATGTGTCACAGGTTGCAACCTTCTTAGAAGGAAATTCTTTGTACTTAAATGGGAGAGGCCATTTATAAATATGTTTAGATGAAAAACACATTAGTAATGGGTATCCTGAGACAGGTGAACAGGGAAGATCCTAAATCATATGATTCTGAAAAAGGTAGCAGCTGTATTCCATATAAAATAATTCTCAAGAACTCAGTAACTGGTATTTCTTCCAGCAGTGTTTATATATATATAATATATATATATATATATATATTTGTTTTAACCCAGATGTTTATTTGTTTGACAACAGTGTATGTGTAATCAATCAATCAGGTCCAAGGTTTCTAGAGTGGCTAGACAGGAGTACTGATTTCTGCTTCTGTCAGCAAAGAATGGTTGGGATGGCATTTAGTCTTCCCTTGACAGTAATTCTTCTTGTCCTCAGGGCCCTCTGTGCATTCCTTCCATGCAGCCCTGCAGGTTCATGCTCAAAGACTGAAAGGTGAAAGAGAATAGGAGAAAATCTTTCAGAAATCTCACAGAAGCAACCTAATAGACAATCACAGTGTAGTGAGGCAAGGGCAGCATGTTGCTTGAAGGGGCCCTGATACGTGAAGGTAAATGGCCTTATCATTAAGATCCAGTAATTTAGGAGGCCAAACTTCCATTTTGTGGCAGTCATGAGAAAAGAAACTGTATCCCAGAAGAAGAACAAGAAGGGAACTGTCTGAGAAAAAAAGTATTGGCCTGTTATCCCTGGAAGTCCAGCACAGAAAAATATTTCTCAGGGAGAATGAGGGAGAAGAGAAAGACCCAGAGGGAAGGCAAATAGTGAGACAAAAAGAATGCACAAGATTCTCATAACTGGTATTATTAGCCTGATGCTGCCAATTTCATACTCAAACTGGTAGCTTAAATGTAGTAACTATATATCTGTAGTGGCATTTATTAAAGCTTAATCAAGGAGATTGAAAATCCTAGTCTTAGGACTCAGGACTCATCTAAATATTATAACTGTGGGTAGGCAGAAGCTTTGATCCTTTTCTCTAGCACTTTGGGTTTCACTTTGTGATTGCTGATGAGTTGAGAGAAATTCTACCTGGTGCCATGCGCATATATCAAACACCCAGTATGAGAAGTCGGGGGACATTTGCTAATATTATTTTCCAATCTACTGCAAGCTATCTCCCCTACTTATGCTAGAAAAAAGGTTTCAGACATTTTTCTGTTTCTCTTTCTCTCAGACTTGCAGACACATATTCTGGTTTGAAAACTGGGACATGTGCCTTGCATGTAAACCCTTGTTTTGAATATGAGTTATAAGAAATTATGTGTGGTATCCACAATCCCTAAGTCTTTTCAGCTCCATGAAGATAGGCATTTCTATTCATATTCCATGAGTCTTCTAGAATTGAGAAGGCAAAAATAAAGCCTGTGAAACAGGAAGAAGGCAAAACTATCAGGTTTTTCTCCCTCTAAAGCAGCTTCCTGTGGTTACAAAATGGTAATTTATAATCTTGCCCAGGTTAAAGTT
>JAVTVJ010002794.1:0-12649 GCA_034509425.1 Eopsaltria australis | reverse complement strand
AGAAAAGTCAACGTCGGGCATCAATGCGGATGGATTCATGATAAAAATGCCCCAATTGGGTGGAAAAGTCAGTGTTGGGCAGAAAAGTCAAGGTTCAACATAAATGGGACAAATCTTGGGATAAAAACGCCCCCGTTGGACCAAACCCCAAGACTTTGGTCAATGGGGATGAATTTTGGGATAAAAACGCTCCAGTTGGGTGAAAAAGAAAACGCCGGATGGAAAAGTCAAGGTTGGATCTCAACAGGGATGAGTTTTGGGATAAAAACGCTCCAATTGGATGGAAAAGTCAACGTTGGGTGAAAAAGTCAATATTGGACTTCAATGGGGACAAATTTCAGGATAAGAACGCCCCCGTTGGACCAAAACCCAACATTTTGGTCAATGGGGATGAATTTTGGGGATAAAATTGTCCCAGTTGTGTGGAAAAGCCAATGTTGGGTGAAGAAGTCAAGATTCAACATCAATGGGACAAATTTTGAGATAAAAACGCCTCCGTTGGTCCAAAACCCAACATTTTGGCCAATGGGGATGAATTTTGGGATAAAAATGCTCCAATTGGATGGAAAAGTCACCGTTGGGTGGAAAACTCAATATTGGACCTCAATGGGGACAAATTTGGCGATAAAAATGCCCCCGTTTGACCAAAACCCGAATTTTGGTGAATGGGGATGAATTTTGGGATAAAAATGCTCCAGTTGGGTGAAAAAGTCAACGTTGGATGGAAAAGTCAAGGTTGGAACTCAACAGGGATGAGTTTTGGGATAAAAGCGCTCCAATTGGATGGAAAAGTCAATGTTGGGTGAAAAAGTCAATGTTGGACCTCAGCGGGGACAAATTTCAGGATAAAAATGCCCCCGTTGGACCAAACCCCAACATTTTGGCCAATGGGGATGAATTTTTTGGATAAAAACGTCCCAATTGGGTGAAAAAGTCAACGTTGGATGGAAAAGTCAAGGTTGGAACTCGACAGGGATGAGTTTTGCGATAAAAAAACTCCAATTGGACGGAAAAGTCAACTTTGAGTGGAAAAGCCAATATTGGACTTCAATGGGGAAAAATTTTGGGGTAAAAACTGCCTAATTGTATGGAAAAGTCAATGTTGGACCTCAATGGGGATGAATTTGGGGTAAAAAGGCCCAGTTGGGTGGAAAAGCCAATGTTGGGTGGAAAAGTCAAGGTTCAACATCAATGGGACAAATTTTGGGATAAAAACGCCCCCGTTGGATCAAAACCCACGACATTGGTCAATGGGGATGAATTTGGGAATAAAAATGCTCCAATTAGGTAGAAAAGTCAACGACGGTAATCTATGAAAATGGATTAATGATAAAAATGCCCCAATTGGGTGGAAAAGTCAGTGTTGGGCGGAAAAGTCAATGTTCAACATCAATGGGACAAATTTTGGGATAAAAACGCCCCCGTTGGACCAATCCCTAAGACTTTGGTCAATGGGGATGAATTTTGGGATAAAAATGCTCCAATTAAGTGAAAAAGTCAACATTGGATGGAAAAGTCAAGGATGGAACTCGACAGGGATGAGTTTTGGGATAAAAAAGCTCCAATTGGACGGAAAAGTCAACTTTGGGTGGAAAAGACAATATTGGACTTCAATGGGGAATAATTTTGGGATAAAAACACCCTAATTGGGTAGAAAAGTCAACGTCGGACATCAACGAGGATGGATTTGGAATAAAAATGCCCAGTTGGGTGGAAAAGCCAACGCTGGGCCTCAAGGGGGATGGATTTTTGGATAAAAATACCCAGTTGGGTGGAAAAGTCAAGATTCAACATCAATGGGACAAATTTCGGGATAAAAACGCTCCCTTTGGAACAAACCCCAAGATTTTGGTCAATGGGTAAGAATTTTGGGGTAAAAACTCCCTAATTGTATGGAAAAGTCAATGTTGGACCTCAATGGGGATGAATTTGGGGTAAAAAGGCCCAGTTGGGTGGAAAAGCCAATGTTGGGTGGAAAAGTCAAGGTTCAACATCAATAGGACAAATTTTGGGATAAAAACGCCCCCGTTGGATCAAAACCCAAGACTTTGGTCAATGGGGATGAATTTTGGGATAAAAACGCTCCAATTGGGTGGAAAAGTCAACTCTGGATGGAAAAGTCAAGGTTGGATCTCAACAGGGATGAGTTTTGGGAAAAAAACGCTCCAATTGGATGGAAAAGTCAACGTTGGGTGGAAAACTCAATATTGGACTTTAATGGGGGCAAATTTTGGGATAAAAAGGCCCCCGTTAGACCAAAACCCAACATTTTGGTCAAGGGGATGAGTTTTTGGGATAAAAATGACGCAATTGGGTGGAAAAGCCAATGTTGGGTGAAGAAGTCAAGATTCAACATCAATGGGACAAATTTTGGGAAAAAAATGCCCCCGTTGGACCAAAACCCAACATTTTGGCCAATGGGGATGAATTTTGGGATAAAAATGCTCCAAGTGGGTGAAAAAGTCAACGTTGGGTGGAAAACTCAATATTGGACCTCAATGGGGACAAATTTGGCGATAAAAATGCCCCCCCCCCCCCCCCCCCCCCCCCCCAGCTTGACCAAAAAACCCAACATTTGCACAATGGGGATGAATTTTTGGTGATAAAAGCACCCCCGATGGTGACAAAGTCAACTTGAATGGAAAATCAGGTTGGAACTCAACAGGGATGAGTTTTGGGATAAAAGCGCTCCAATTGGATGGAAAAGCCAACGTTGGGTGTAAAAGTCAATATTGGACTTCAATGGGGACAAATTTCAGGATAAAAACGCCCCCGTTGGACCAAAACCCAACATTTTGGTCAATGAGGATGAATTTTTGGGATAAAAATGCTCCAATTGGGTGAAAAAGTCAACGTTGGATGGAAAAGTCAAGGTTGGAACTCAACAGGGATGAGTTTTGGGATAAAAGCGCTCCAATTGGATGGAAAAGTCAATACTGGGTGAAAAAGTCAATGTTGGACCTCAACGGGGACAAATTTCAAGATAAAAACGCCCCCGTTGGACCAAACCCCAACATTTTGGTCAATGAGGATGAATTTTTGGGATAAAAATGCTCCAATTGGGTGAAAAAGTCAACGTTGGGTGGAAAAGTCAAGGTTGGAACTCGACAGGGATGAGTTTTGGGATAAAAAAGCTCCAATTGGACGGAAAAGTCAACTTTGGGTGGAAAAACCAATATTGGACTTCAATGGGGAAAAAGTTTGGGATAAAAACGCCCCAATTGGGTAGAAAAGTCAACGTCGGACATCAACGAGGATGGATTTGGAATAAAAATGCCCAGTTGGGTGGAAAAGCCAACGCTGGGCCTCAAGGGGATGGATTTTTGGATAAAAACACCCAGTTGGGTGGAAAAGTCAAGATTCAACATCAATGGGACAAATTTTGGGATAAAAACGCTCCCTTTGGACCAAACCCCAAGATTTTGGTCAATGGGGAAGAATTTTGGGGTAAAAACTGCCTAATTGTATGGAAAAGTCAATGTTGGACCTCAATGGGGATGAATTTGGGTAAAAAGGCCCAGTTGGGTGGAAAAGCCAATGTTGGGTGGAAAAGTCAAGGTTCAAAAAACAATAGGACAAATTTTGGGATAAAAACGCCCGCCGTTGGATCAAAACCCACGACTTTGGTCAATGGGAATGAATTTGGGATAAAAATGCTCCAATTGGGTAGAAAAGTCAACGTCGGGCATCAATGAGGATGGATTCGTGATAAAAATGCCCCAATTGGGTGGAAAAGTCAGTGTTGGGCGGAAAAGTCAATGTTCAACATCAATGGGACAAATTTTGGGACAAAAACGCCCCCGTTGGATCAAAACCCACGACTTTGGTCAATGGGAATGAATTTGGGGATAAAAATGCTCCAATTGGGTAGAAAAGTCAACGTCGGGCATCAATGAGGATGGATTCGTGATAAAAATGCCCCAATTGGGTGGAAAAGTCAACGTCGGGCATCAATGAGGATGGATTCGTGATAAAAATGCCCCAATTGGGTGGAAAAGTCAGTGTTGGGCGGAAAAGTCAATGTTCAACATCAATGGGACAAATTTTGGGATAAAAACGCCCCCGTTGGATCAAAACCCAAGACTTTGGTCAATGGGGATGAATTTTGGGATAAAAATGCTCCAATTGGATGGAAAAAACGTTGGGTGAAAAAGTCAATTTTGGACTTCAATGGGGACAAATTTCGAGATAAAAATGCCCCCGTTGGACTAAAACCCAACATTTTGGTCAATGGGGTTGTATTTTTGGGATAAAAATAACGCAATTGGGTGGAAAAGCCAATGTTGGGTGAAGAAGTCAATATTCCACATCAATGGGGACAAATTTTGGGAAAAAAATGCCCCCGTTGGAACAAAACCCAATATTTTGGCCAATGGGGATGAATTTTGGGATAAAAGCACCCCAATTGGGTGAAAAAGTCAACGTTGGATGGAAAGTCAAGGTTGGAACTCAACAGGGATGAGTTTTGGGATAAAAACGCTCCAATTGGACGGAAAAGTCAATGTTGGGTGAAAAAGTCAATGTTGGACCTCAATGGGGAGAAATTTCGGGATAAAAACGCCCCTGTTGGAACAAACCCAAACATTTTGGTCAATGGGGATGAATTTCTGGGATAAAAAGGTCCCAATTGGGTGAAAAAGTCAACATTGGGTGAAAAAGTCAAGGCTGGAACTCGACAGGGATGAGTTTTGGGATAAAAACGCGCCAATTGGACGGAAAAGTCAACTTCGGGTGGAAAAACCAATATTGGACTTCAATGGGGACAAATTTTAGGATAAAAACGCCCCAATTGGGTAGAAAAGTCAACGTCTAACGTCAACGAGGATGGATTTGGAATAAAAATGCCCAGTTGAGTGGAAAAGCCAACGCTGGGCCTCAAGGGGGATGGATTTGAATAAAAAAACACCCAGTTTTGGTGAAAAGTCAAGATTCAACATCAATGACCAAATTTCCCGGATAAAAACGCTCCCTTTGTACCAAAACCCCAAAAGATTTGGTCAATCGGGAAAATTTGGGCTAAAAACTGCCTAAGTTGTACTGCGAAAAGTCAATGTTGACCTCAATAGCGATGAATTTGGACCGGTAAAAAAGTCCAGTTGGTGCGAAAAGCAATGTGGTGAAAATTAAGCTTCACATCAATGGGACAAATTTTGTGATAAAAACGCCCCCGTTGGACCAAACCCCAAGATTTTGGTCAATGGGGAAAAATTTTGGAATTAAAACGCTCCAGTTGTGTGAAAAAGTCAACGCTGGATGGAAAAGTCAAGGTTGGAACTCGACAGGGATGCGTTTTGGGATAAAAATGCTCCAATTGGATGGTAAAGTCAACGTTGGGTGAAAAAGTCAATATTGACTTCAACGGGGACAAATTTCAGGATAAAAACGCCTCCGTTGGGCCAAAACACACAACTTTGGTCAATGGGGATGAATTTTTGGGATAAAAATGCCCCAGTTGTGTGGAAAAGCCAATGTTGGGTGAAGAAGTCAAGGTTCAACATCAATGGGACAAATTTTGGGATAAAAACGCCCCCGTTGGACCAAACCCAACATTTTGGCAATTGGGGATGAATTTTTGGGATAAAAATGCTCCAATTGTGAAAAAGTCAACATTGGCATGCTAAAAGTCAAGGTTGGAAACTCAACCAGGGATGAGTTGCGATAAAGCCGCCTTCCAAGTGATGGAAAAGTCAGTGTTGGGTGGAAAGGTCAATGTTCAACATCAATGGGACAAATTTTGAGATTAAAACGCCCCCGTGGACCAAACCCCAAGATTTTGGTCAATGGGGATGAATTTTGGATAAAAAAACGTCCCAGTTGGGAAAAAAGTCAAACGTATAGGGTGGAAAAGTCAAGTGGGAAACTCGCACAGGGAGCAGTTTTGGGATAAAAAAAAGCCCAATTCGACGAAAGTCAACTTGGGTGGAAAAGCCAATATTGGACTTCAATGGGGACAAATTTTAGGATAAAAACGCCCCAATTGGGTAGAAAAGTCAACGTCGGACATCAACGAGGATGGATTTGGAATAAAAATGCCCAGTTGGGTGGAAAAGCCAACGCTGGGCCTCAAGGGGGATGGATTTTTGGATAAAAACACCCAGTTGGGTGGAAAAGTCAAGATTCAACATCAATGGGACAAATTTCGGGATAAAAACGCTCCCTTTGGACCAAACCCCAAGATTTTGGTCAATGGGGAAGAATTTTGGGGTAAAAACTCCCTAATTGTATGGAAAAGTCAATGTTGGACCTCAATGGGGATGAATTTGGGGTAAAAAGGCCCAGTTGGGTGCGGAAAAGCCAATGTTGGGTGGAAAAGTCAAGGTTCAACATCAATGGGACAAATTTTGGGATAAAAACGCCCCCGTTGGATCAAAACCCACGACTTTGGTCAATGGGGATGAATTTGGGGATAAAAATGCTCCAATTGGGTAGAAAAGTCAACGTCGGGCATCAATGAGGATGGATTCGTGATAAAAATGCCCCAATTGGGTGGAAAAGTCAGTGTTGGGCAGAAAAGTCAATGTTCAACATCAATGGGACAAATTTTGGGATAAAAACGCCCCTGTTGGATCAAAACCCACGACTTTGGTCAATGGGGATGAATTTGGGGATAAAAATGCTCCAATTGGGTGGAAAAGTCAACTCTGGATGGAAAAGTCAAGGTTGGATCTCAACAGGGATGAGTTTTGGGATAAACACGCTCCAATTGGATGGAAAAGTCAACGTTGGGTGAAAAAGTCAATATTGGACTTCAATGGGGACAAATTTCAGGATAAAAACGCCCCCGTTGGACCAAAACCCAACATTTTGGCCAATGGGGAGGAATTTTTGGGATAAAAATGCTCCAATTGGGTGAAAAAGTCAACGTTGGGTGGAAAACTCAATATTGGACCTCAATGGGGACAAATTTTGGGATAAAAACGCCCCCGTTGGACCAAAACCCAACATTTCGGCCAATGGGGATGAATTTTTGAGATAAAAATGCTCCAATTAAGTGAAAAAGTCAACATTGGATGGAAAAGTCAAGGTTGGAACTCGACAGGGATGAGTTTTGGGATAAAAACGCTCCAATTGGACGGAAAAGTCAACTTTGGGTGGAAACGCCAATATTGGACTTCAATGGGGACAAATTTTGGGATAAAAACACCCCAATTGGGTAGAAAAGTCAACGTCGGACATCAACGAGGATGGATTTGGAATAAAAATGCCCAGTTGGGTGGAAAAGCCAACGCTGGGCCTCAAGGGGGATGGATTTTTGGATAAAAACACCCAGTTGGGTGGAAAAGTCAAGATTCAACATCAATGGGACAAATTTGGGATAAAAACGCTCCCTTTGGACCAAACCCCAAGATTTTGGTCAATGGGGAAGAATTTTGGGGTAAAAACTCCCTAATTGTATGGAAAAGTCAATGTTGGACCTCAATGGGGATGAATTTGGGGTAAAAAGGCCCAGTTGGGTGGAAAAGCCAATGTTGGGTGGAAGAGTCAAGGTTCAACATCAATGGGACAAATTTTGGGATAAAAACGCCCCCGTTGGATCAAAACCCACGACTTTGGTCAATGGGGATGAATTTGGGGGTAAAAATGCTCCAATTGGGTAGAAAAGTCAACTCTGGATGGAAAAGTCAAGGTTGGATCTCAACAGGGATGAGTTTTGGGATAAAAACGCTCCAATTGGATGGAAAAGTCAACGTTGGGTGGAAAACTCAGTATTGGACTTCAATGTGGACAAATTTCGGGATAAAAACGCCCCCGTTGGACCAAAACCCAACATTTTGGTCAATGGGGATGAGTTTTTGGGATAAAAATGACGCAATTGGGTGGAAAAGCCAATGTTGGGTGAAGAAGTCAAGATTCCACATCAATGGGACAAATTTTGGGAAAAAAATGCCCCCGTTGGACCAAAACCCAACATTTTGGCCAATGGGGATGAATTTTGGGATAAAAATGCTCCAATTGGGTGAAAAAGTGAACGTTGGGTGGAAAACTCAATATTGGATTTCAATGGGGGACAAATTTTGGGAAAAAAACGCCCCCGTTGGACCAAAACCCAACATTTTGGTCAATGGGGTTGTATTTTTGGGATAAAAATAACGCAATTGGGTGGAAAAGCCAATGTTGGGTGAAGAAGTCAAGATTCCACATCAATGGGACAAATTTTGGGAAAAAAATGCCCCCGTTGGACCAAAACCCAACATTTTGGCCAATGGGGATGAATTTTTGCGATAAAAATGCTCCAATTGGGTGAAAAAGTCAACATTGGGTGGAAAACTCAATATTGGACCTCAATGGGGACAAAGTTTGGGATAAAAACGCCCCCGTTGGACCAAAACCCAACATTTTGGCCAATGGGGATGAATTTTTGGGATAAAAGCACCCCAATTGGGTGAAAAAGTCAACGTTGGATGGAAAAGTCAAGGTTGGAACTCAACAGGGATGAGTTTTGGGATAAAAGCGCTCCAATTGGATGGAAAAGCCAACGTTGGGTGTAAAAGTCAATATTGGACTTCAATGGGGACAAATTTCAGGATAAAAACGCCCCCGTTGGACCAAAACCCAACATTTTGGTCAATGGGGATGTATTTTTGGGATAAAATTGTCCCAGTTGTGTGGAAAAGCCAATGTTGGGTGAAGAAGTCAAGATTCAACATCAATGGGACAAATTTTCAGATAAAAACGCCCCCGTTGGACCAAAACCCAACATTTTGGCCAATGGGGATGAATTTTGGGATAAAAATGCTCCAATTGGGTGAAAAAGTCAACGTTGGATAGAAAAGTCAAGGTTGGAACTCAACAGGGATGAGTTTTGGGATAAAAGCGCTCCAATTGGATGGAAAAGTCAATGTTGGGTGAAAAAGTCAATGTTGGAACTCAACGGGGACAAATTTCGGGATAAAAACGCCCCCGTTGGACCAAACCCCAACATTTTGGTCAATGGGGATGAATTTTTGGGATAAAAACGTCCCAATTGGGTGAAAAAGTCAACGTTGGATGGAAAAGTCAAGGTTGGAACTCGACAGGAATGAGTTTTGGGATAAAAAAGCTCCAATTGGACGGAAAAGTCAACTTTGGGTGGAAAAACCATTATTGGACTTCAATGGGGATAAATTTTGGGATAAAAACGCCCCAATTGGGTAGAAAAGTCAACGTCGGACATCAACGAGGATGGATTTGGAATAAAAATGCCCAGTTGGGTGGAAAAGCCAACGCTGGGCCTCAAGGGGGATGGATTTTTGGATAAAAACACCCAGTTGGGTGGAAAAGTCAAGATTCAACATCCATGGGACAAATTTCGGGATTAAAACGCTCCCTTTGGACCAAACCCCAAGATTTTGGTCAATGGGGAAGAATTTTGGGGTAAAAACTCCCTAATTGTATGGAAAAGTCAATGTTGGACCTCAATGGGGATGAATTTGGGGTAAAAAGGCCCAGTTGGGTGGAAAAGTCAAGGTTCAACATCAATGGGACACATTTTGGGACAAAAACGCTCCCATTGGATCAAAACCCACGACTTTGGTCAATGGGGATGAATTTGGGGATAAAAATGCTCCAATTGGGTAGAAAAGTCAACGTCGGGCATCAATGAGGATGGATTCGTGATAAAAATGCCCCAATTGGGTGGAAAAGTCAGTGTTGGGCAGAAAAGTCAATGTTCAACATCAATGGGACACATTTTGGGACAAAAACGCCCCTAGTGGATCAAAACCCACGACTTTGGTCAATGGGGATGAATTTTGGGATAAAAATGCTCCAATTGGGTGGAAAAGTCAACTCTGGATGGAAAAGTCAAGGTTGGATCTCAACAGGGATGAGTTTTGGGATAAACACGCTCCAATTGGATGGAAAAGTAGACGTTGGGTGAAAAAGTCAATTTTGGACTTCAATGGGGACAAATTTCAGGATAAAAACGCCCCCGTTGGACCAAAACCCAACATTTTGGCCAGTGGGGATGAATTTTTGGGATAAAAATGCTCCAATTGGGTGAAAAAGTCAACGTTGGGTGGAAAACTCAATATTGGACCTCAATGGGGACAAATTTTGGGATAAAAACGCCCCCGTTGGACCAAACCCCAACATTTCGGTCAATGGGGATGAATTTTTGAGATAAAAATGCTCCAATTAAGTGAAAAAGTCAACATTGCATGGAAAAGTCAAGGTTGGAACTCGACAGGGATGAGTTTTGGGATTAAAACGCTCCAATTGGACGGAAAAGTCAACTTTGGGTGGAAACGCCAATATTGGACTTCAATGGGGAAAAATTTTGGGATAAAAACACCCCAATTGGGTAGAAAAGTCAACGTCGGACATCAACGAGGATGGATTTGGAATAAAAATGCCCAGTTGGGTGGAAAAGCCAACGCTGGGCCTCAAGGGGGATGGATTTTTGGATAAAAACACCCAGTTGGGTGGAAAAGTCAAGATTCAACATCAATGGGACAAATTTCGGGATAAAAACGCTCCCTTTGGACCAAACCCCAAGATTTTGGTCAATGGGGAAGAATTTTGGGGTAAAAACTCCCTAATTGTATGGAAAAGTCAATGTTGGACCTCAATGGGGATGAATTTGGGGTAAAAAGGCCCAGTTGGGTGGAAAAGCCAATGTTGGGTGGAAAAGTCAAGGTTCAACATCAATGGGACAAATTTTGGGATAAAATCACGTTGGATCAAAACCCACGACTTTGGTCAATGGGGATGAATTTTGGGATAAAAATGCTCCAATTGGGTAGAAAAGTCAACTCTGGATGGAAAAGTCAAGGTTGGATCTCAACAGGGATGAGTTTTGGGATAAAACGCTCCAATTGGATGGAAAAGTCAACGTTGGGTGGAAAACTCAATATTGGACTTCAATGGGGACAAATTTCGGGATAAAAACGCCCCCGTTGGACCAAAACCCAACATTTTGGTCAATGGGGATGAATTTTGGGGATAAAATTGTCCCAGTTGTGTGGAAAAGCCAATGTTGGGTGAAGAAGTCAAGATTCAACATCAATGGGACAAATTTTGAGATAAAAACGCCCCCGTTGGACCAAAACCTAACATTTTGGCCAATGGGGATGAATTTTGGGATAAAAATGCTCCAATTGGATGGAAAAGTCAACGTTCAGTGAAAAAGTCAATTTTGGACTTCAATGGGGACAAATTTCGGGATAAAAATGCCCCCGTTGGACTAAAACCCAACATTTTGGTCAATGGGGTTGTATTTTTGGGATAAAAAAAACGCAATTGGGTGGAAAAGCCAATGTTGGGTGAAGAAGTCAAGATTCCACATCAATGGGACAAATTTTGGGAAAAAAATGCCCCCGTTGGACCAAAACCCAACATTTTGGCCAATGGGGATGAATTTTTGGGATAAAAGCACCCCAATTGGGTGAAAAAGTCAACGTTGGATGGAAAAGTCAAGGTTGGAACTCAACAGGGATGAGTTTTGGTATAAAAGCGCTCCAATTGGATGGAAAAGCCAACGTTGGGTGTAAAAGTCAATATTGGACTTCAATGGGGACAAATTTCGGGATAAAAACGACCCCGTTGGACCAAAACCCAACATTTTGGTCAATGGGGATGTATTTTTGGGATAAAATTGTCCCAGTTGTGTGGAAAAGCCAATGTTGGGTGAAGAAGTCAAGATTCAACATCAATGGGACAAATTTTGGGATAAAAATGCCCCCGTTGGACCAAAACCCAACATTTTGGCCAATGGGGATGAATTTTGGGATAAAAATGCTCCAATTGGGTGAAAAAGTCAACGTTGGATGGAAAAGTCAAGGTTGGAAGTCAACAGGGATGAGTTTTGGGATAAAAGCGCTCCAATTGGATGGAAAAGTCAATGTTGGGTGAAAAAGTCAATGTTGGAACTCAACGGGGACAAATTTCGGGATAAAAACGCCCCCGTTGGACCAAACCCCAACATTTTGGTCAATGGGGATGAATTTTTGGGATAAAAACGTCCCAATTGGGTGAAAAAGTCAACGTTGGATGGAAAAGTCAAGGTTGGAACTCGACAGGGATGAGTTTTTGGATAAAAACCCTCCAATTGGACGGAAAAGTCATCTTTGGGTGGAAAAACCATTATTGGACTTCAATGGGGATAAATTTTGGGATAAAAACGCCCCAATTGGGTAGAAAAGTCAACGTCGGACATCAACAAGGATGGATTTGGAATAAAAATGCCCAGTTGGGTGGAAAAGCCAACGCCGGGCCTCAAGGGGGATGGATTTTTGGATAAAAACACCCAGTTGGGTGGAAAAGTCAAGATTCAACATCAATGGGACAAATTTTGGGATAAAAACGCTCCCTTTGGACCAAACCCCAAGATTTTGGTGAATGGGTAAGAATTTTGGGGTAAAAACTCCCTAATTGTATGGAAAAGTCAATGTTGGACCTCAATGGGGATGAATTTGGGGTAAAAAGGCCCAGTTGGGTGGAAAAGTCAAGGTTCAACATCAATGGGACACATTTTGGGACAAAAACGCTCCCATTGGATCAAAACCCACGACTTTGGTCAATGGGGATGAATTTGGGGATAAAAATGCTCCAATTGGGTAGAAAAGTCAACGTCGGGCATCAATGAGGATGGATTCGTGATAAAAATGCCCCAATTGGGTGGAAAAGTCAGTGTTGGGCAGAAAAGTCAAGGTTCAACATCAATGGGACA
>JAVTVJ010002793.1:0-71029 GCA_034509425.1 Eopsaltria australis | reverse complement strand
TCCCTGGGTTATGGACAGGATTCCTGTTTTTCCCTGGGTCATGGACAGGATTCCTGCTTCTCCCCGGGTTAGGGACAGGATTCCCTGCCTTTGGAGCCAGCTCTTGCTTTGCTCCGCACTCCTGGAATGCGCGCATCCATGCGGGATGTGGCAACAACAACGCTGCTCGCACTGAGCCTCTCGCTCTCGGTGCCGCCTTTCCCCCTCTCGGTTTTCCATGCGGGAACCGGGAATCGCCCTGGCTGTGGGGGAGCAGGGAGATCTGTGGGCAGAGGCGTTTCCCAGGGGTTCTTTACCCCGGGAATGCTCGGCTGGAAGGGGCAGGAGCGCTGCCGGGAGCGCTGCGCGGCTCTGGGGTGTCGATCCGGGCGGCTCTCAGCGGCACCGCGCTGATTTTCCCGGCAGGTCCCGGCGCGGCCGGGCCGGGAGGCGATGGATGGACGGTGACAGCTCTGCCACTTCGATTAGAGCCGCCCACGGCTCGGAGCATCCCGAGCATCCCGAGCATCCCGAGCATCCCTGCCCGTGCCGGGAACCCAGCGGAGCGGGCTCGGCAGGGGCACGGCCCTGGGCATGAGCCCTGCAGTGTCCGGTGCCAGGAAAGGACCGGGATTCTCTCCTGGGCATGAGCCCTGCAGTGTCCGGTGCCAGGAAAGGACAGGGATATTCTCCTGGGCATGAGCCCTGCAGTGTCCGGTGCCAGGAAAGGACAGGGATATTCTCCTGGGAATGAGCCCTGCAGTGTCCGGTGCCAGGAAAGGACCGGGATTCTCTCCCGGGAATGAGCCCTGCAGTGTCCGGTGCCAGGAAAGGACAGGGATATTCTCCTGGGAATGAGCCCTGCCGTGCCTGGTGCCAGGGAAAGGACTGGGATGTTCTCCCGGGAATGAGCCCTGCCGTGCCCGGTGCCGGGGAAAGGCCCAGGATGCTTTCCTGGAGCCCAGCAGGATGGGCAGAAATCTGTGGAAATTCAGCATTTCAGGTTATGAAATGTAGGGAAAAAACCCAGCCAAGATTTCCACCACATTTCAGGGTCGTTTTCTGTGGTTTTCAGCTCACACCACCCCGGTGCCTTGGGACACTTTGGGATGACCCAGAGTTCATAAAACAGACAAAAACCCAAAGCTGTACAGAATTCCAGGAAACCAGGATCGCTGCCTTTTGAGCTGGGTTTACTTTAAAGTGGGGGGAAAGTGGAGAACTGGGCCTGTTGTACTCCCTCAACATGACAAGGAGCTAAAAATGATTTTATTTTTGCCCACTGGTCTCTTTATCCTTCTGCCTCCCTTGCCAGGCCCATGGGAAGTCTGTGCCCGGGGGTGTGAGGAGCACACGCAGGATCTGTGTTCCACGTGGGCTGGTTTAATAATTCCCAGCCCTAGGAGCCCTTGCCAGTATGGAAATAGGCTCCTCATGGGCTGCTCTGCCAGCTAGCAGGGGAAAAAAAAATCCCATTTCTGGAAAAATAACCAAAGATTCTCAGCTGCACCCGGGGCTTTTTTGGAGCCTCGCGGGGAGGAGTCGCCTCCTCTGCCCATCTGCGGTTTAACTTCCCCCATGACACAGAAATGTGAGGCTTCTATTAAAAATCTATCTGGATATTTCTGTGGCAAACTCCCATCACTCCGCTCTCTGCCAAGATACCGCAGAGGGTGGAGTGGAGACGGTGCTGGAATAATCAGTGGATGGAAGCAGAGCAGGGAAAGAGCACAATAAAGTCAGGAAAACCCCAAACCCTGGTGAGCAGAAACCTGGGCTGGGCTCCCCTGGCTCCAGCACCCACTGGGGGGGTCAGGGCTATTTCTGCCAGATGAAATCTGCTCAAACAGCTCCATGAAAAATGCATTTATGGGGCTCTGGGAAGTCCTGAGCCTGGGATTGGGAAGGGAATGCTGCTCCCATCGGGATGTGTCATCCCTAAGGGGCGCTGAGAGCATCGTGCTCCCAAAAGAGACAGAATTCCAGGATTATCACTTAAATCAGAGCACAGTTACACAATATACACAAAATCATATTTATTTATGTGTATGTGTGTTCATATTGTATATGTTAAATTATATTTAATATTTATTATTTAAATAAATATTATTTATTATTTAAATAAATCTTATTTATTTAATATTGTATATTGTCAAATTATATAATTCGTGTACAATACACTCAAAATTATACATATATATGTATGTGTGTCCATATTGTGTATATATGTGTGTGTTTATATTATATCTACATCTTTATATTGTATATGAGTTTATATTATATCCATATATACATATTAGATACATATATACACATATACATTATATACATATATATTATATACATATATATTATATACATATATATTATATACATATATATTATATACATATCCACGTGTTTGTATCAGCGCATTTATACATCTCTAATGTATATAATGCATACATTTGTATATATCCACTCACAGGTATAAAGTGCAGATCTCTGCAGAGGATAAAAAAAAGTCTTTCTGAGCACTGAGTAAACATTTAAATATTTTAAAACACCTTTTCAATTCATGTTTAAATACTCCATCATCGCATTTGGAAGGAAAAATTAAACCACTTTGAAAGTTCTTCGCCCTCCAAACGAAGCCCTTTTGCCCTTTATATTCCCTTCTTTTTTTTAAATAAAAAAACCCTTCTATAAATACAGTTCTAGAGCATCGTGATTGGAACTCCCAGGGGGGATTTTTGTGGCACTCAGAGCAAATGTGGCTGACACTTGTTCTTTGTTACCCTTGGGCTACTGTTTTGATCCTCGACTGAATGGATTTATCCCTGTCAGCACAAGGAATTTCGCACTCTTGTCCTGACTGGATTCCACAACCCTTTCTCATGTGGAAATGGCAGCACCAGAACCGTTCAGGAGCTTCGCGTCTCGGGCAGCTTTGGGAATTTAAGGAAGGAATTCCCGATCCCACTCCCTCCATCCCGGGGAACGCGCCGCCGCCCGCATCCCTGCTTGATTCCCTTCCCCTCCGCGTGTGGATGGGAGGCGCACGAAACTCGAAACAGCCACGGGGAAATAATTGGTGTGAAGCTGGAGAAGCTTAATTTTGATGAAGCAATTAGTGGCTGTTTCCTGATTGCTCTCAGGGCCGTCAAGAGGAGGTGGAGGAGATCGAGCCGCCTCTTTCCAGTCCCCAGCCCTTCCCCAGCTCCCCAGACCTTTTGCCCTCCTGTTGGACACAGCCAAAGTTGCTTTGAATTTTTTTCAGAAAGTGCCTTGCGACCATGGATTCCTCCAGAAGGTTAAACATAAATTAGTCATAAAGCCAACAAAAGGGAGAAGGAAAAGAGGAGGCTCAGCGATTCTCGGCCAAATTTCTCCCTTTTCAAACTGCTGGGGGTTAATTAGAACCGAGGAGAGCTGAATTCTAATTCCCTTTCCTAATAATAATAATAATAATAATAATAATAATAATAATAATAATAAAATGTTGCTGCCGTTCATAACCTCCAGCATTAATGTGCCACGAGCTCTGCGGTGCTGCAGATCTGAGCGGTGTTTAAGACAACAAAGTGCTGTTTGATAGCGGAGCCTTTCTGTGGAGCAGCTCCTCTTCCTGCCTTTGATGGGCGATGCTTTATTTAATCAATTATTCATCAAAGCCCGGGCATTCTCCTTATATATTTAGGGAAGAAAAAAAAAACTAAAAGATGCCTTTTCCTGGCTTTCTTGTTTGGATAAAAGTTTAAATAGAATGTGGAAACAGCCGCTTTTGAAGGTGGGGGGGGAAAAAAATCCCCACAGCTTGGAGAGCTCGCGGTGTCGAGCGCCTGAGCAGGATTTGCGTCTTTGGGAGGAGAGAGGAGGGGAAAAAATAGACATTCCCAAGTTCTGTAGCTCAGCCAAAGGAGCCAGAAGGGTTCTGTGACCCGCCGGGGGCACACAAAGAGCAGGAGCAGGGATGAGCTCGGGCTTTGCTCGGCCGGGGCTGAGCCCCAGGGCGGCGGGGCCGGGCCGGGCGGGCTCCGGACACTCGGAGCGGGGCTGGGGGAGCATCTTGAGCAGTTGGGGAACATTTGGCAGCTCCACACGGGGAAAAAAAAAAAAAAAAAAAGACTGCTGGGGAAGCTGAGCGGCTGCTAATTAGCAGCACTGAACTGTGGGTAAGGACAGTGGATTTTAATGCGAGAGGAATTCTACAATAACCACCCCGCTGAAGGAAATAGCAGGAAATGCTCCCGAGCTGACCCTCGTGGCAATCTGAGCTGCACGTTGCAATAATCCTGTAAATTACTCGGCTTTTTTATCCAGGAACTTGGAGTTAATTAGTAATTTAACATTCCTCCACGCTATTAAATGTCTTTCTTGCATTATATTATGTTGTTTCATGGTCTTACCTTAACACTAATGGGGTTTAGTTCTATTTTCTCCAAACAGTAACAGTAAAATAAAACCGAGCTGGAAAATTAATTAGTTCTCTTTTACCTTTGATTTACCTGTTAGGAACAATTAAGTGGCAGAGTAGAGGTTTGGAGTGGTGCGAGGCTCCCTGGAGATGAATGGATTCCCGGGAAGAGCTGCTGGAGCGGGGCTGAGGAGCAGGGGAGGGTGAAGGGCTGGGGGCTCTGAGGGGCAGCACTGCGGGCTCGGGGCTGAGAGGGGCTGGGGTGGGAGGGGAGGCAGCGCCTCATCCCTGTGTCACTGTATCCCTGTATCCCTGCATCCCCTTATCCCTGTGTCACTGTATCCCTGTATCCCCTTATCCCTGTGTCACTGTGTCCCTATATCCCCTCATCTCTGTGTCCCTGTATGCTTGTGTTCCTGTATCCCCTCATCCCTGTGTCACTGTATCCCTGTATCCCCTTATCCCTGTGTCACTGTATTCCTGTATCCCTGTAACCCTGTATCCTCTCATCCCTGTATCCCTGTATTTCTGTGTTCCTGTATCCCTGTATCCCTGTGTCCCTGTATCCCCTCATCCCTGTGTCACTGTATCCCTGTATTCCTGTAACCCTGTATCCCTCATCCCTGTGTCACTGTATCCCTGTATTCCTGTAACCCTGCAGCCCCTTATCCCTGTGTCACTGTGTCCCTGTATCCCCTCATCCCTGTGTCCCTGCATTCCTGTGTCCCTACATCCCTGCAGCCCCTCATCCCTGTATCCTGTGTCCCTGTACCTGTGTGTCCCTATATCTCTGTATCCCTGTGTCCTTGTATCCCTGTGTCTCTGTATCCCTGTATTCCTGTGTCCCCTCATCCCTGCATCTCTGCATTCCTATATCCCTGCATCCACTCATCCCTATATTCTTACATCCATGCATCCCCTCATCCCTGCATCCTCTCATCCCCTCATCCCCCTGCATCCCTGGATACCTTCATCCCTGCATCCCTGCATCCCTGCATCCACTCATCCCATCATCCCTGCATCCCTGCATCCCTGCATCCACTTATCCTATCATCCCTGCATCCACTCATCCCATCATCCCTGCATCCCTGGATACCTTCATCCCATCATCCCTGCATCCCTGGATCCCCTCATCCCTGTATCCCTGCATCCCCAGGCTCCTGGGAGCAGCTCTGTAGTTCAGATCTGGAATTGTGCAGTTTCTTCCTCCTGGTGCCGTCCGTGCAGCTGCAGGAATCCGGGGGCTCATTTGGAGTATCCAACATCTGAGCCGGGATCCCAGGGAAAGTTTGGGATAGAATTCCAGGGGGCGTCAGGTGAAGGAGCCTCTCCTGCATTAATCCAGCTCAAGTTCAAACTTGGAATTCTCTCCCTCCTACCTCCACACTCAGTGGCTCAGCTGCGAGGTTTGCTTCTTTTGGAAGCCAGAGGAGAGTTTGGGTGGATTAAGCCAGGTTTGGGATTTGGGTGATTAAGCCAGGTTTTGGAATTGGGTGATCAAGCCAAGTTTGGGATTGGGGTTTATTAAACCAGGTTTTGTATTTAGGTGATTAAGCCAAGTTTGGGATGGGTGTTTATTAAGGCAGATTTGGGATTTGGGTTGATTAAGCCAGGTTTTGGTTATTAAGCCAGGTTTTTCAATGGCATTTTCTAACACTCTGGTGCTTGGCAGCAGTGGGAGCTGAGGTTCAATTCCATGGCTTTCCATTCCCCATTGGATGGGGCCCACCCTGGGAATGGCAGGATCCCACACAAACCCTTCCCAAGGACTGGATCCCCCACAAACCCTTCCCAAAGTTTGGATCCCACACCAAACCCTTCCCAAGGACTGGATCTCACATAAACCCTTCCCAAGGTTTGGACCCCACACAAACACTTCCCAAGGTTTGGATCCCACACAAACCCTTCCCAGGAAGGGCTGGATCCCACACAAACCCTTCCCAAAGTTTGGATCCCACACCAAACCCTTCCCAAGGACTGGATCTCACATAAACCCTTCCCAAGGTTTGGACCCCACACAAACACTTCCCAAGGTTTGGACCCCACACAAACCCTTCCCAAGGTTGGGATCCCACACAAACCCTTCCCAAGGTTGGGATCCCACACAAACCCTTCCCAAGGTTGGGATCCCACACAAACCCTTCCCAAGAAGGGCTGGATCCCACACAAACCCTCTCCAAGGACTGAATCCCACACAAACCCTTCCCATCCCTGTCTCCGGGGTCTCCAGCTCCAGGCAGCCCCGCTCTCATTCTGATCCCATCCTTTGCTGCCGGACTGGCGCGGCCATAAAAAATTCATGGGTGCTTGAAGAGATTTGTGCTCCGTGTCCTGCCCATTGTCAGACAAATTGAAGCGAGCAGGGAAGGCTGAGCCCAGGCCGGGATTTATTTACTCCTGGCACTCCAATATTGAGAGGAGCCGCTCCGGCCCTTCAAAGGGGACGGGGACAATGCGGTGACACCGGGTCAGCGGCGCCGCGGTACCTGCGCCGGGGATTGTTCTGCTGCCAGAGAGGAAGTGACTGAAACCTCTTTTTCTCATCACTGTCTGCTCTGATTGATGGCTCGCTGGTCACACTGAACGTGCCCTTTTTCAATAATTCACGATGTCATCACAGCACCAGTTTATAACTGGCCTGTTATTTTTACCTTTGTTCACTCACTAACAGGAGATTCCATAAATTAACTACTCGGGGCTTTGGGAGCCTTAGGACTGGGGGAAACGTTCCTTTGGCTTTCTCTTTTCTTATTTTAGTCTGGGTTTTTTCTTTTTTTAAGCTTTCAAAGCCTTCCTGCACACGGCAGCAAGGATTTTTCAAAAGCCACAGGCTCCGGGTGTGATAATTCATTAAAAACCAGCTTAGCAAATCAATAGATTCCTCTTGATGCCATTAATTAAAATATAAGGAAATGCCCAAAATAAAGCAGCCGGGTTGGATGTGAGTTCATCCCTCATCCAGGCAGGGCTGGTTTGGACACCACGAATTCCTGCTGGAAGTTCAGGATGAGAACCGGGCATTAATTGATGCCGAGCGCTGTTCCCTGTGCTGGAAATAATCCAAATAAAGACAGCTCCAATTGGAGCCTTGAATTATTTTAGCAGCAGCTAATGGCTAAAATATTGAATAATGTACTTTGCAAATCAGATCCTATTTGTTTAACTCTGGGGCTGGGGCTGGGTCACTCAGACGAGGCTCTGGCTGAGGATTCGTCCTCTCTCTCCCTGGGCTGTGGGAATGTGGCTCCTAATTAATGGATGCCAGGAATAATCACCGGCATTCCTTGGCCGGGCTCTCTGGGATCTGCATCCCTGGGTACCCTTTGGAAGACTTTGGGCAGTTTTTACCTGGTTTCAGTTAATTTTTTATTGAACAGCTTGGGGTAAATGTCGGATCCATGCAGGAATGGTGCTTCCCTCCCTCCCTGGGCCGTTGGGGTGTGTGCGTTCCCAGAGCTGTATTCCTGTTCCAGGGGATATCCCTGGATTCCTGAGCAGGAATGTTTCCAACAGGAGAGGGATTTTGGAGATTTTGCAGTAACTCCAGCAAAGTTTCTACATCAAAGTGGGATTTTGGGATGCCAGAGTGACCTTATCAGGGAATATGGGATTGTGATTCCCATTTTCACCCCTTCTTGGGCCAGGCAGGGGCAGCCAGAAGGGAGCAGCCAACCGCGAGTCCATCCCTCAACTTTATTCCCTGGATTTGGGCTCTGGACCCTGGAAAACACCAGCAGCTCCTCAGGACCGGGAGCTGGGGTGTTCTCTGGGAATGTGCAGGATTTTCCAGCATCACAAATCTCAGGGAGAAAATCCCTGGAGAGCAGAGAAGCGACCCCAAAAAAACCCTGGAATGGGCAGGGCATGGAAGGGATGAACCCAAACCTGCTGGGCTCTGGAATGAGCTGGGAATGAAATTCCTGGTGCTGCCTGGGAGATCTTTCCATCTTTGATTTGCTGCTCAAATCCAGTCAGGATAATGCAGCCAAAATATCTGGGGTTTTCTTTACTTTGGGGTGTTTTGTTTGGTTGGTTTGCTCGGTTTTGGATTTTTGTTCGGTTTGTTTTTAGTATTGTTGCTTTATTTTTTTCTGGGTTTGGTTTTTTTCATCCTGTTGGTGATGTTTTTGCCGGGTTTTTTGTTTGGTTTGTTGTTATTGTTGTTATTTTGAGTTATTTTTTTCTGGGTTTTTTTTTTTGGGGTAGTTGGTTTTGTAGGGGGTGTTTTTGGTTTGCTTTTATGGTTGCTGTTTTGAGTTCTTTTTTTCTGTGGCTTTTTATGGTTGATGTTTTGTGGGTTTTTTTGTTTGGGTTGTTTTTATTGTTGTTGTTTTGGGTTCTTTTTTAGGATTTTTTTGTGGCTGTTGGTGGTGTTTTTGTGGAGTTTTTTGCCTGGTTTGGTTTTTTGTTGTTGTTTTGGGTTCTTTTTTCATGGGGTTCTTTTTGGTTGGTGGTGGTGTTTTTGTGGGGGTTTTTGTTGTTCTTTTGTTTTGTTTTCCTGGGGTTTTTTTGCCATTTTGGTTTGTTTTGCTGGGGGTTTTTTTGCCAGATTTTGGGTTGTTTTTCTGGGGTTTTTTGCCATTTTGGTTTGTTTTGTAGGGTTTTTTTTTGCCAATCTGGTTTGTTTTCCTGGGTTTTTTTTTTTTTTTTTTTTGCCAGATTTTGGGTTGTTTTCCTGTTTTTTTTTTTTTTTTTGCCAGATTTTGGGTTGTTTTGCTGGGTCTTTTTTTGCCAGATTTTGGTTTGTTTTGCTGGGGTTTTATTGCCATTTTGGTTTGTTTTCCTGGGGTTTTTTTTTGCCAGATTTTGGTTTGTTTTCCTGGATTTTTTTTTGCCAGATTTTGGTTTGCTTCACTGTTTTTTTTTGCCTCTCTGAACTTTGATTTCCAAGCCCTTCCCCAATACCTACCGGGGGCAGAGCTGACGCTCAGGACCCCGTGGGGGTAATTAATAAGGAGTCAAGTTCTGAACTAACTGAGACAAATTGGAAAGCTGCGAGTTGGGCGATAAGAGCCGGGGCTGACACTTTATTTGTGCCGGGGTTATCAAATCACAATAAGCACTCGGAGCAAGCAGCAGCACAAAGGAGAGGAGCCAGGTACAAGGACCCCGCAGTAATTGGGTTTCCCCACACAAATGGGATCCTCGTGGCACCAGGATCTCCCTTTGAAGCCGCTGATGGGTTTGGGGTGCACGGTTTCCATTAGCCCCTGCTCGGCCCCAGCCCCTCGCCCGGGCAGATAAATGCTCCCAACATCCCAACATTTGATATCCTAATCCCATTTGCTTCTCTTTCCACCAGCCCGGAGTGAGCAGAAATAAATCACAAAATTGCAAGGGGGGTAATACAGCGTGCGGTGCCTTTCATGGGAACAGGAAAAAATGAGATTATTTGTCCTTTTTAATATGTTTTTTCTGCGTTTGGTTGTTGGTTTTAAAAATATTAAAATCGCGATTTTATGCACCATGAGCTTAGGGAGTTATCTAGAAAAGGAAAACAGATTTCAGCCTTTAAAATTTTGAAATTTCTCCCGTGCATTCAGAGAGGAAGGAACGAAGGGATAAAAGCGAAGTAGGGAAATAAAGAATCTGTAGGAAATACATAAAACACAAATAAAGGCGATAAAGAAAATATAAATTGATTTTCTGGGAGCATAAAGAGGAAAGGGGAAGTGTTGACTCGGCAGCTCAGAACTGCGTGACTTTTACCAGGTTTGAAATATTCCTGGGCTCTTGGACTGGATTTAGTTTTATTTTCCGGCAGGGTTTAGAAGCCAAACAGCACTAATGTATAGATACAATATATGTAATGCATATGATATATTGTATATATAATATATATGATACATTATATACATATACAATATAAAATATGCATCATATATCATACATCATATATCACATATCACATATCACATATAACATATTATATATTATATACTTATATATTATATATTATTATAATATATTAATATTATATATTATTATATTATAATATTATATATTTATATATTATATATTATATATTATATATTATATATTATATATTATAATTATATATTTATAACATTATATTATATAACATATTTATATTATATATAACATATTATATATTTCATAATGCTATATGTTATATGTTATATGTTATATGTTTGTTATATGTTATATATCACATGTTATATATTATATGTTAGATATCATGTTTTATATTACATATTATGCATATTCTATATTGCATATAGAATATAAAATATAGAATATATATCATATAGACTATATAATATATGGCTATAATATATTATACATATTATACATATTATATATACTATAAATTATAGTACATATTATATATAATATATATCATATATTATATATATTATACATGTATAGTATATCACATATATTATATCTATCTCCCCTGTGGAACCATTGCTGAGGTGATCTTTATTCCCCTCCACCCCCGGGTGCCAGCCACAGGTGACAACTGATGCCACCACAGCGTTCAGTGCCACCACAGCCAGCCCCAGGAGGCCTCGCCCCCTGCCTGTGCTGCCTCGAGCCCAGAACCTTCTGGAATTTCCACAGAATCCCAGAATCTCTGAGGCTGGAAAAACCCGAAAGTCCCCTGGAAAAGGCAGCAGGTGAGAGTGCAAGAGGAGGGGCTGCTCTTTGAGGGGTGGGATTTGGGTCAGGGGCCTCTGCAAGAGGAGAAATCCATGTCTGGGTGTCCTGCTCTGGGCATTCCATGATTCCACAAAAACTCTTTTCCACCTCTTTTTGTCCATCCATTTCTTAGCAGGGACCAAGCACCCGATGAGTCCCAGCTCAGGCTGGGCTTGCCCCCCTCAGAATTGAGATGAAGGTGAGGATGAGGAGTCACGCCTCGCCCCGGACAGGGACAGCCCCAGAAGGAACCCAGCAGGAACTGGGACTCTCCTTCCTCTTCCACCAGGTCCTGCTCAGCCTCTGAGGGAGGCAGCGCTGCAGATCCACCACGGGGTCTTGAGGATAATTTGGGATGTGCCTTCCCCATCCCCATGGTGAGTCCATGAAAAGTTATCCAGCCTGCCCTAAGGAGGGATTTATCTTCAATGAAGAGCTCTGGGTGACGAAATCTAAACAAACACCTTCTCTCTGAAGGATTTTTAGTTTGCCCAGTGAAGCAGAAAACCTTCCCTACCCACCCAACACCCGGAGATGCTTTTGGATCAGAAACGTGGAGCAGACAGGGATGGACAGGGATGGCCTTAACCCCTCGTCACCCCGCCCTGAGCAGCTGGAAAAGGCCATTTCCTGCTCCTTCTGTGCCTGTCCCACCTGCGGTGGCAGCAGCAGAGCTTCTCCCAGCCCGGAGCAGGCAGCACTGGTGGGGTGGGACAGCTCCAGGTGCCCTGGGACATCCTGGCTGCTCCCGGCCCTGGTGGCAGCAGGAACAAAATCCCCTCGTGCAGGGGAAACGCTCCCAGTGCAGGGCTTGGTGTGGAAAATCGGGGCTGCGGCACCTGAACCGCCGCCTTTAGTTTATGAAAATTATAATTATTTTGATTTTAGTCCACAGACGGCTTGAAATGTTGCAAAACTCTGCAGGTGCTCTCGGTTATAACAAAACCCCAGAACAGATGGTGCAAGGTACCAGGCCAGCTCAAGGGATTAAACGCAAGGCTTTTGAAATTTAAAATTAAAGCTGGGTGATCTTGGGAAAATGTACCTGCCAAACAAGCTCGCTTAAAAAATAAAAAAAAAAGTTCTCCAAGTTCTCCATACAAGCTGATTTAAATTCAAATGAGACAAAAATTGGGCACTTTAAAAGTGCTTAAGAGAGGATTAAAAATCTGCGAGAGCGGGAAGAAGCGGGATGGATGCGAAGCGTTTGCTGCGGCAGTGGATTTTTGGTGGCCAAAATCGCGTTCCTTCTTCAATTCCACGGGAGCGGCTGCTGGGGAAAGGCTCTGCCGACCTTTCCTTCGCATTGTCCGCTGCTCCGGGGCGAGGGACACGGGGAACACCCCGAGCTGGGCGGCCTCGCACGGGGCTCGGTGGCAGGAATGACACCCCGGTGCCACCGCAGCGGTGCCGGCTGGGGACTGGCCTTTGCTCTGCTTTAGGGGTGTAAAATCCACCCGTGAGTTCAGCCCAGGCTCGGAGAGCAGCGGTGCCCGTGCTCCAGATGTCCCCTTTGTCCCCAGCACCGTCCCCCCGCGCGGAGCCGCTCCCGCTCCCCCTGGCACCGGGCTTTGTTTTCCGCGTCGCTTTTTGGTTTAAATCGCTCTTAATCGCCGGCCCAGGCGGGGGCTTTGAGGCTCACAATGGGCACGGAGCCCCCGGCGTGGAAAAGCCGCAATCTGCCCGCCTTTGATGGCCTTGTTGGCCGGAACTGGGGACTCCAGCGAACACTTGGACACTTCGCTGCGGCTCCATTGAAAGCAGAAAGGGCTGGCAGGGCCCGCCACGCTGCCCGGTGCTTGCCGCAGCCTTTGTTCGTGTGCGAGATCACCTATTAATCACAACTTTTATATTCATATGCAAAGCGTGCCTGGAGGACAATTTAATCATTTATTACAAGCGCTCGGTGTATTTACTTCGCCTTTCCCTCTCCCTTTTCCCTCTCATTAGGGCAGAGGGAAAACGGGATCCGGGATGGGCACCTGGAAAAGGGAAAAAAACTGCGCGAAGTTTCAGCCCCGCGCCGTGTTTTGATGGGGATGTGAAAGTCAGCGTGATTAAAGTAATTGAAAGATCCTCTCTTATTTTCCCTGCCCGTTCCTGTCTCGTCTTGTCACATTAAAGGTTTTTAAGGACTTTAATTAGGTGTGTTGGTTACGGAGCCGACAGAGAGCAGCCCTGTCCACGCCCAGCCCCTTGATGGGAGATGATCACTCTGGCAGGTACAGGCTGGCAAGCTGAACCGATATAAATTAACTAGGAAAGGTTAAATTAGAGTAAAATGAGGATTGTAGACCAATCTAGGAAGCAAAGTCAGTTCTGAGCCGGTGCCTGCTCTGCCCGCTGCTCTCAGCACGGGGAGTTCGGGATTGGGAGCTTTTCCATGCGGATCAGCGTTTATTAAAAATAAAAATAAAAATAAATTCGGATGTGGAAGGACGAGTCGGGGCTGGGAGCTCTCAGGGAGGCTCGCACAAAACTTCATTTTCTGAGCGGTGCAGAAAGGTGGATTTTGGACGGGGTTTGCAGAAAAGAAAGGGAACAAACATTGGGAGGGCTCTGAGTGGGGCAGAGCAGGGGGAGCAGAGGGGGAGATTCCGTGCAGACACCTGGACCCTCAGCCTGTGCCCGTGGCCTGGAGTGTCACTGTCCTGTGCCCCTGTGTGTCACTGTCCTGTGCCCGTGTGTGTCACTGTCCTGCGTCCATGGCCCTGTGTGTCACTGTCCTGTGCCCATGGCCCACTGTGTCACTGTCCTGTGCCTGTGCCCCTGTGTGTCACTGTCCTTCGTTCATGGTCCTGTGTCACTGTCCTGTGCCTATGGCTATGAGTGTCACTGTCCTGTGCCCCTGTGTGTCACTGTCCTGTGTTCATGGTCCTGTGTTACTGTCCTGTGCCTATGGCTATGAGTGTCACTGTCCTGTGCCCTTGTGTGTCACTGTTCTGTGTCCCTGTGTGTCACTGTCCTGCATCCATGACCCCACTGTGTCACTGTCCTGTGCCCCTGTGTGTCACTGTCCTGTGTCCATGACCCCACTGTGTCACTGTCCTGTGCCTATGGCTATGAGTGTCACTGTCCTGTGCCCCTGTGTGTCACTGTCCTGCATCCATGGTCCTGTGTCACTGTCCTGTGCCCTTGTGTGTCACTGTCCTGTGCCTGTGCCCGTGTGTGTCACTGTCCTGCGTCCATGGCCCTGTGTGTCACTGTCCTGTGCCCATGGCCCACTGTGTCACTGTCCTGTGCCTGTGCCCGTGTGTGTCACTGTCCTGCGTCCATGGCCCTGTGTGTCACTGTCCTGTGTCCCTGTGTGACACTGTCCTGTGTCCCTGTGTGACACTGTCCTGTGCTCATGTGTGTGTCACTGTCCTGTGTCCCTGTGTGACACTGTCCTGTGCTCATGTGTGTGTCACTGTCCTGTGTCCCTGTGTGACACTGTCCTGTGCCCATGGCCCACTGTGTCACTGTCCTGTGCCCCACTGTGTCACTGTCCTGTGCCCCTGTGTGTCACTGTCACCACCCTGGAGGATCCTCTGGGCCCATTTCCCACCCTGTCACTGTTTCCCAGCCACCTCTTCCCAGGCACAGTTCTGGGAATTTGTCCCAGAGCATCCCAGCTCCGAGGGACAACCTTGGCAACCTCCTTTGGAGTCAGCACCACGTGTTTGGGATGAACCTTGGGGAGTGTTTTCAGTGGTCAGGACTAAAAAGAATAGACAGTGTGATAGCAATGCAAAAATGTTAATTTTTAAATTATTTTGTTGATTTTTATAGTACTCAAATTATTCTACAGCACGCAGGAAGACAGGATCACCCCTGGATGGTTCTCGGTCACTTTTCAAACTCTGCCGAAGGACTGCTGAACAATGCAAACAAACAGAGATTGATCCTATTCTTTATCTGAATTAAAAACACAACACTCCTTGTTGTGTTTTATCAGGATGTCTATTTGGCTGGGTATTCAATTACAGGGTTCATTAAATCAAGATCGCTGTAGCCATATTTCATCTTTTCATTGCACTGTGACACCGGGGGGGTTCCGTGCTCAGTGCAGGAACCTGAGTTGCTGCTCACAGTCCAGAAATGACATTTGCCACCTCAAACCAGTGCAGAATTTGCAGAATTCCCAAAATCAGAGCCTCACACATTTCCAGCACACCCGTAACCGGCATTGCTGGTTCCACACACCCTTTTACCCAACCGTAACAGCCAGGAAAAATGGGTTTAATCTGTCTGACAGTCTTTAATCTCCCCCTTTGTTGGAGTGTTTGGTGTTGAAGTATTTTTTCGAGGACTTGCTGGTTGCTATAGATATTTTTACTCCGTAACAAGGATTACACCGCATTAATCCTACGAAAAGGCACCGTAATTAATTTGAAAATTGCTCCGGAGTCGAGAGAAGTATTTAAAACCTTAATTAGGCCTAACCTTGTTTTCTCTCCCAGCTCATCAGGCGCGGGCTCTGAGGAGGGGGAAGGCCCCCGTGCCGGTGTCCCCTGCCCGCTGTCCCCACGCGGCGCCGGGAGCCGCGGGCGGCGGGGAGAGGGAAAGCGGCTCCTCAAAGCTCGGGAGAAACGCGGCGCATTTATCAGCTCTGAGTGGATATCATTGTGTTTATAACAGAGTGGAGGCACCGTGCAATTTTGCTCTTGAAATTGGTTTATATAGATGACTGGTTGCTGTGAAGTGTGTGTCAGAGTTGCATGCAGCCCTTATGAAGTAGTACAATTGTCATCGCTTCTTACATGGTTGTTGAGGAGAGCTGAGAGCCCGGCTCAGTCAGCTGTTGAATAGATAACCCAACACACTTAACGTGGCATACATTGTAAAGAATTACATGCCTGCTACAATGAGCTCTGGGCCTCTGCTCGAGATAATAATCCTGGTGGGTGTACCACGTGCGGCGCCTGTCTGATCGCTCAGATATGACTGACGAAACGTAAAGAAAAATGTCAGGCGGCCGTGAGGAAAATGCTGCTGGAAGTTTGTTTAAGGTTCACGGCCACGGCGCTGCCGCCGTGTTAACCCCGGCTCTGCCGCGCGCCCGTCGGGCTCCACGCGGCTCCCGTCGAGGTGGCGTCGGGTTTGTCAGCTGATATCAAGGCTGTGCCCGTCCCTCCCCGCCGTGGTGGCCTTGTCCTCCTCTCTCCAGCCCCGGTGTCACTTGTGTCACTTCACATTTGGAGGGCGAGCGCTTGCGACCGCTTAAGCGCCGTGGCACAAGCGATGGCGGGGAAGGGAAGGGCGGCAGGATAATCGGGCTGGCAATATGGACTGGGCTGCAGCAGCACTAATTAACAGTGCTGGCAGGTTAATGAGAGAGAGAGAAAGAAATGGATAAACAGGGAGCAGCCGCTCCAGAGGGGCTTGGGCGCCGCGCTCATGAACGCGTGGGGGAAAGGCGGATGGGCCTTGAGGCGCCACGGGGTTGGAGGAGGTTGGAGCCGAGGTTGAATTCCTTGGATTTGCTGCACACCTCTGACCCCTGTGCTGCTCCTGCATCCCTGGAGCATCCCTGGATGTGGGACCATGGCAAGGACAGCGCTGAGGGGCTGGAAAGGCCACCTGGGCGTCTCCTTTTGGAGCCGTACAGGGCTGAGGGAGCCCAGCTGGGCTGAGCGCTGGGAGGTTCTCACCCTCTGGAAAAGCTTCCCACAGCACAGGGAGGGCTTGGATGGAAGGAGGGAATGAGGGAGACCCTGTAATTTGCAATTTGGAATTCCTGGCGTCATTCAACCCACAGCTTTGTCCTGTGGGGTGAGAAACGTCCAGCACACCCTTCCCATGCATGTGGACGGCAATGCCAGGGACGGCTCTTCCCTGCTGGATTATTCCTCTCCGTTCCCATGGAAGCTTTTTGCCTGGATTTTTATTTAATTCCCAATTTATCTCCTTGATGGAAGGTGAGAAGGGGTGGAATAATCCCTCGGTAACCTCTAGAAATGAGGAGTGATGCTCAGGAAATGGGTTTGGACCTTCGGGTGTGCAGTCAGCAGCGTCCCCACAGAGCCCAAGGGGGACAGAGTCAGAGCCCAACGGGGACAGGGCGAGTCAGAGCTGGGGTTTGGGTTTGTTTCCCTCACCCTGAACACATCCAGAACATTTGAGGAACCTGGCACCAGGAGCTGTCCCTGCCCATGGAAGGGGATGGAATGGGATGAAGTTTAAGCTCCCTTCCAAACCCAACCAGTCCGGAATTCTGTGATTAATTCTACAGCTTTTTTGTCGTGCCTGGTGTTCCTCTGCCCCCCAGCCCATCCCAGCCACCCTGGACTTGGGATATTTCCAGCAAAATTTGGCTTCTTCTGGTAAGAAAAATTCAGGGCTCTCCTGCAACCCCAGGTCTTTTCCAGGTCTTTATTGTTGGGATGTAATCAGGCTTAATTATGGCCGTAATCTGCTCCAAATCCTTGCTGTTCCACTCCTTTCCCCCTTCCCATCCCAAACACTTTTATTTTTCTCTCTTTGATGAAGTCTCTACAAAGAACTCCCGTTTCAGGAGCTGTAGCTGGAAATGCCTTGTAATGAAGCTGCCAATCCAGCGTTTTTTGGTAAAAGCTGAACTAGTCTCAAATTGGCCACTTATTTCACCCAGGAAAGGGTTCAAAGCTCATCCCAAGAGGTGGAAAAAAAATCTCAAAATAAAGAGAAAAATCCAAACAACCTCTCGGTTAAATCCTCAACTCACAGAAAAACAGGGGCTGAGAGAAATTATTAATGGAAATAACAGGAATATAGGAGCAGAATGTGTGATTTTTCAGCTAAGGAATGGAATTCACACAGGTGCTGGAATTTTCCTTCCCAGGCTGTGGATTCCCATCCTTTAAACAGCCAAACTGGGGCTTTCTGGTTGGGATTGTGGGAATGGCCCTCTGGAGCTCCTGGCTGCTCTCTGGATCCCTGAACTGAAATCAATGCCAGGGGCAGCACTGGGGTGTGAGGATGGGAAATGTGCTCCTCGTGTCTTTTTCCCTGGAAACCTCGCAGGAACTCGGAATTCCGACGGAATTTCCTCTCCCTCCCCACACGTCTCGTGTTTGTACATTTTGGTGTAAAACCCCTTCTGAAGGATCACATTCACATCCCAGGCTAACGATGCAGCGTGAGCAGCAGGAATTGCAGTGATTTTCCACTTTCCATCGCTGCATTTCACTTGTGGTGCTCAACTTCCCAATCCCGCTCTGCAACCTGGAACCGACCTGGAAAAGAGTTGGGAAAACAGAGTTCTATATCAAATCCTCCGAATATTTGCTTATTTCTGAACATAGAACAGGGGCTTAGTGAGGTTATTTTGGGGTTTTTTGCTTTTCTTCCCCCAAAAAGTTGATGATTTCCACAGAGTAAATCACATTTTGGATCCTGTGAGTGAGGGTGGGAGGAGCTGGGAATCTCAGATCCCATTCCAGGGGCACATTTGGATTTTCTGCTGGTGCTGGGAGGGTTGTGGAGCCCAGCCCCAGGTGAGAGCAGCTTTTCCCTGCAGAGAGCACATGGAGCTGGGGGATGTTCAGGATCCCTCCTCTTTGGAGCATCCAGGGCGATGTTTTCTGGGACATTTGGGATAGGGAAAAACGATCAGATGAGGAATGCTCTGCAGAAATGCCCGCAGTGCCTGGCTGTAGGTGTAGGACATTTAAATTCAGGAGAGCTTCCCCCTTGGTTCTCTCCAGAGGGGACTCGGGGCTCTCATGACCCGATTTTTATATTTATATTTTCATGTTTATAACATATTGCTCAATTGCTCGGGATTTTAGTGCACAGAGCATTTCCAAAGCTGGGCCTGAGTGTCAGAAACTTGGACACCACAGCAGGGCAGAGGATCCTGGGTCACTCATCTGATTTTCCATCTAATAACGGATTCCTGTATAAATCCCATGAGTTCCAAGTATTTGATTCGAGTTCCCTTAAATCTGCCTCCCTTTTCTGCCTGCAGTTTCCCTTTCCAGGTCTCCTGTGCTGCTTTTCTCACTTTCCTGATCCCCTAGACCAGAGCAGAAGTGTCTGGTGTCAGGATTTGGGGACACACATTTATTCCATCTTCCCTTCTTTCCCTCTCCCACAGGCAGTCCCTTGTCCTGCTCATTCCCTCAGAGAGCTGAGTTTTGTTTTAAGCATGGAAAGATGGAATTTCAGTCTGGGTGTGGGGAGCAGGAGGTTGTGGGGCTGCTCTGGGAGATGAACTCTTTGTGCCTCACCCATGGAGGAATCCAATTCCTGAAAGGCAAAACTGCCCTGAGCAGCAAATCCCAGGATCCCTGAGGCTGGAAAAGCCCTCCAGGGTCATTGGGTCCAAGCTGTGCCCAATTCCCACCTTGTCTGTCCCAAGTGCCACATCCAGGCATCCCTTGGACACCTCCAGGGCTGGGATTTTGCCTGATACAACCCCGTGCAGTGGGAAAACTCAGACCTCTGAAATCTGGAAAAACACAGAGGTTTTGTTCTAGTTTTTAAATTTTTTTTTTTCCAGTTTAAGTGGTTTGGGAACTGTTGGGTTTTTTTTCCCCCAGGTAAAGCAGTTTTATTTCCATAACTGCAAGCAGCTCTGTTTGTGCCCTTCAGGCAGAAATCCCCACCGCGACCGCGTTCCTGCGCTAATGGAAATAAAAGGTGAGAGAACTAAAAATAATAATAAAAATACTTCAGGTGTCTACACTTGAATTCAATTAATGCCTCCATCTTCGTCTATCAAACACTTGAGAGAGCCACAATAAGAGGAAATATAGATCTAAGTGCCTAAACAAAGTGGCCAGCAGACAGAAATCGCCCCCTCTTCATGCAAATGCTCAGAGAATCGAATGATTTCTTTTATTCTCTCCATTTGCAGGGGCTCCTTTCCCTTTCAATGATATCAAACACACCAATAACACCAAACCCGTCAGGTGATGTTACCTCTGCTGCTGAGACAGGAGAAGCTGGGAGCCCGTCCTGGTGGGCTCAGGGCTCTCCTCCCGGCCCCGTGTTTCCCACAGGGCTGGGAATTGCTCCGAGCATCCGAAGGAAACCAGTGAATTATGTGATTTTTTTTTTTTAAAGTGTGAATCCCTGGGGATAAGTTAGAAAATGCTTCAGTGCTTTTTAAAATAGCATTTCGCTCGAGTGCTGGCTCGGCTGGCGCTGCAGAGCAGGGATTTTATTTATTTATTTATTTATTTATTTATTCATGTATTTATTTTGGGAATCCAGGGATGGATTCCTGACCCTCCATCTCTTCCTCTGAGTTTTCCCATTGTTAGAAGTACTTTGGTTCCCTCTGTTTTGCTCTCCCTGGGTGTTACCTGCTGGACAAACCCCACCCCATCCCCCCTGTGAGGAATAATAAAATTGGTTCATGGTTTTCCTCCCTCAGATGTTCCTGAGGCTCCAGGGGAACACGGATTGAAATGAGGGAGAGGAATCCCCGGGATGTGCCTGGAACTGGGAGAAAACCCCACAGCCAGGACAGCCATTGTACACCTCAATCCCAGCCTGGTTTGGGATTGAAAGGGACCTTAAATCCCATCCCATGGATCCCATGGATCCCATGGATCCCATCCCATCCCATGGATCCCATGGATCCCATCCCATGGATCCCATGGATCCCATCCCATCCCATGGATCCCATCCCATCCCATCCCATCCCATGGATCCCATCCCATCCCATCCCATGGATCCCATGGATCCCATCCCATCCCATCCCATCCCATCCCATCCCATCCCATCCCATCCCATCCCATCATGGGCAGGAACCCTCCCACTGTCCCAGGCCGCTCCAGCCTGGCCTTGGACATTCCCAGGAATCCAGGGGCAGCCACAGCTTGGAATTTAGCTCGACATTACTTGGAATATCCCGAAAATACGTGACCAGCAATACTTTTGTTTGCGGCTGGAAAACACCCCCTGTCCAAAGGGAGGAGCCGGAGCTCCTGCTGCCCAGCCTCAGCACATCCCAGAGATAATTCCAGAATCAGGGCTCTGAGTGGCGATTTAAATGGATTGTCACATTTCTGGGGACACCCCGGGCTGAGCAGAGGAGGGACAAGGGCAGAGGGTTCAGGCTGGGCTCAGCCAGGCTCGGCTCACCCCACCCCAAAGCCTCTGACCCTGCCCAGGATGAGCACAGAGGGCTGATCCTCAGCTTTGCACCGATTTCCAACCCTGCATCTCTTCCCCCATGCCCCAAAAAAGCCAAAAATCCTCACTTTAATTTTCAAATCTCAGTATTTCCACAAATTATTACAACAAAATACCTCGATTTATTTACTGGGATAATCCCAAAAATATTTTTTTTTTGCTACAAAAACCTCATTTTTGGTGGGAAATTGTGCTTCCATTCCACAAAAAATGGCATCGTAGTGGGTGATAAAAATATCTCTGACAATATTGTGCTCGGTGAAGAAAAGCATCAGTTTTCCTTCCTTGAAAGGCCGGGTTTGAGCACAAAAGGGCTGAGGGTCCCTGGGCAGCCCTGCCTGGGGTGGCTCCGTCCAGGGACAGGGTCGGGGTCACCCCTGGACAGCTCTGGAGCATCATTCCATGGTTCCCACAGCCCCAAATGTTCTCCCTCCCCGCCACAATTAGAGGCACAATATTTGTGAGGAAAACAAGGATTTATCCCCTGAAACCTCGACCCCAGTTTGAATTTCCAGGAGATAAATCAGTGTTTGCAGCCGGCAGGAAAAATGTCACTGGGATATTCCTCACCTGCTACTCACAATTGGGGTTTTTAGGGGGATCATTTTGCAGCAGGATCCTCCCTCCTGGATAGACCAGGCAGGTTGGAATGTTTCTCTCCCATGGAAAACCCACAATCAAATCCTTTTTAGCTTGGGATATTTCCCCTTCTTATTTAAATATCTCCCATAACCTAAAATTGTAAAAAAAAAATATAAAAAAATAGCAAAAACATTTTGAAAACTCAAATCTTTATGCACCTGTGCCCACTGGTTACCACTGAGGTGCTAAAATAATTTATCCCATCATCCTAACGAGTTCTTGGAATGTTTCTCTCCCATGGAAAACCCACAATCAAATCCTTTTTAGCTTGGGATATTTCCCCTTCTCGTTTCTCGCTGCTTCATCATTACTTTAAGTATCTCCCATAACCTAAAATTGTAAAAAAAAAATATAAAAAAATAGCAAAAACATTTTGAAAACTCAAATCTTTAAGCACCTGTGCACACTGGTTATCACCGAGGTGCTAAAATAATTTATCCCATCGTCCTAACGGGCTCTTGGTGCATCCAAAGTGATTTTGGGAGTGATTTGGTAAAACCCCAAACCGTGGGGCACTTTCCCGGCGATACATCGATCTGTGGAGAGTAAATCAAATGTTTAGTGGTGGGCACGTTAATTACAGCCCTCATTTACAAGCGAGGGCTAATGAAATGTGCTTTAATCAGGCCTGGCGGGGCAGGCCCAGCCCGGGAGGTGCCGCTCCCTGGGGAACGGGGATTTCTGCCCAGCCCCGCTGATCCCGAGCGTTCCGCAGGGACAGAGCCGGGAGCCGCCCGTGCCGAGGTTTAATTTAAACTGTGTTTCTCACTAGGCTGCTCACAACACTTAATTAAACTCTGCTGCCGTGGCAATGACAAATGCTGTGGAGCCGAGGAGCCGCAGCCACCGAGGAGAGCTCCAACCTCCTGCCAGGGCAGGAGAGAGGGGAGGATTAAAGTGGGATTATTTTAGGGGTTTGGAGGTGGCTGCCGCTTCCCAGCACCCGTGTGAATCCCGAGGAAGGGTTCCCTGGGAGCGGGATTCAGCGGTCTGGGGGTTTGGATGTTGTGGGTCGGGGATATGGGGAAATATTGCTGCTGTTCCTCAGGCTCTTCATCCGAGATGCTGCTCTTCATCCAAGACCCTTCTCCTCATCCGAGATCCTCCTCCTCATCAGAGATCCTTCTCATCCAAGATCCTTCTCCTTATCCAAGATCCTTCTCCTCATCTGAGATCCTCCTCCTCATCCAAGGTCCTCTTCCTCATCCAAGATCCTCCTCCTCATCAAGATCCTCATCCAAGATCCTTCTTTCCATCCAAGATCCTTCTCTTCATCCAAGACCCTTCTCTCCACCCTGTTGGATGAAGGGCACTGACTGTCCCCCTGTGCTGGCACTGCTGAGGTCACCTCCCGGGCTGTGTCCTCAGGACAAGGGGGACCTTGAGGTTCTGGAGGAGTCCAGGGAAGGGAACGGAGCTGGGGAGGGGCTGGGGAATTCCTGAGGGAGCTGGGAAGGGGCTGGAGAATTCCCGAGGGAGCTGGGAAGGGGCTGGAGAATTCCTGAGGGATCTGGGAAGGGGCTCAGCCTGGAGCAAAGGAGGATCCTGAGGGATCTTTTCCCTCTCTGGAATTCCCTGACAGGAGGGGGCTCAGGGGGGGATTTGGGATCTGATCCCAGGGAACAGGGACAGGAGGAGAGGGAACGGCCTCAGGCTGGGCCAGGGGAGGCTCAGGGTGGAGAGCAGCAGGAATTTCCCCATGGAAAGGGAGCTCAGGCCTTGGAAGTGCCCAGGGAAGTTTGGAGTGCCCATCCCTGGAGGTGTCCAAGGAATTCCTGGAAGTGGCACTTGGAACTCTGGGCTGGGGACAAGGTGGGGATGGGCACAGCTTGGGTTTGATGACCTTGGAGAGTTTTTCCAGCCTTGGAGGGTTTTTCCAACCTCAATAATCCCGGGATTCTGCTGTGGGACATCTCTTCCCAAAAATGCAGCTGGGTGCTCCCCAAATCCAGAGGCACTCCCAGACCAGGGGAAGGGGATTTCAGAGAGAGAATCACAGCTTTGGACAGGCCGTGCCATCCCTTATTCACACACATTTTTAAATAGACAATTTTCTTCCGAGTCAATAAAAAAAAAATAAATCCATTTTCTCACATTCCTGCCACGAAATACCAGCCTGGGATGTGAGGAAACACTCTTGCCTGGGTATTTTTAGCTGCCAGACCTTTATTTTAGGCATACATGGACACAAGCGCCGTTGCATGTTCCAGCACGGTGTCCTCTGGTTTAATTCCCTGTTCCCTGTCCACCTGTCCACGCAGCTCAGGCAGGGGAATGTAAATTGTCAGGAATGTGTGGTCTCGTTTAACACCTGCATTAATAAAAGAGGCAGTGAAAAGCTCTCTCTGATGAGAGCAGCGGGGTTCCTCCTCTGCCTCGCATCCCCGCCCTCGGTGTGCGAGGACACGGCTGGAACAGGAGGGTCTTCAGGGTCCCTCCCAGCCCAAATCCCGGGATTCCATAGGGACACACATTTTGGGAAGCTGCCCCTCAATTTAAGCCTGTCCTAAAGCTGAAAATTTCCGAGGCAAAAACGCCTGAGATTTTTTCTGCTGTGAAAACCTCTATTGGCAATAATAAATCAGGATTTTACGGAATGAGCCTTCAATTCCCCCTGGGGAGGTTAAAAAAAAAGGGGGATGTGGGTGCAGGGGAGGAGGCAGGAGGGAGGTGCATCCCAGCCCTTGGGTGTGATCACAGGGCTGGATAACATTCCCTGTGGATTCCAGAAGCTCTCAGGTGGGTTACAGGGGGTGTTTCCCTGGGGATGGGGTCAATCCTTGCCCCCCGTGCTGGGGCAGAGCCGGGCACAGGAGCTGGGCCAGACTTACAGAAAGATCACCCTGCTTAAAGCTTGTTTTGTTCTTTGAAGGGTGTTTTTGATGAATTCTAATGTAAACCATTTTGTTAATTTAATTGATTTTTTTCTTTTTAGAAGGGACTTGAATAAAACCTCACAGGAGTCCCCGAGGGCCGGTGCCTCTCTTTGATGTGGCCCAGCTCTTCCCCTGCTCTCTCCCACCCTTTTTCATCCCTTTCTCTGCCAGGAGCTCTCCCCTAACCCTTTGCACACACAACAAATTGTTTCCTGCAGCTTTTCCCCTTCTGGGAAAAAAGCTGGGATGATCCCAGAGTGGGATCACAAGCAGGGGTGATTTCTCTGTCTCTCCACCCTCACCCTCCACCTGCCCCTGAATTCCCTCTGATATTTTTTCCCTCTCATCCCTCCCCGCCCTTTTGGGTGTTTGGTGCTGCTGCCCCCTTTCCCAGGGCTTTTCCAGCAGCAGGAGCTGCTCCATCTCCTCCTCCTGGAGCTGCCAGGTCCAGCCAGGTGAGCTCAGCTCCGGCTCCTCCGCTGCACTTCCCGAGCCTGCTCCAAGTAAAAGTTCCTCTACTGCCTTTTCCTGGACTGAGGGTGAAGCCACTCTTCCCCTCAGCTGCGGTGACAAAAGAGCCATTTAAAACAACGTTGTGACTTTCACCCTTCGTGTCGTGACTTTTACCCCTCACGTCATGACTTTTTTACCCCTTGTGTTGTGACTTTCACCCCTCGTGCTGTGACTTTTTCACCCCTCACGTTGTGATTTTTTACCCCTCGCGTTGTGACTTTTTTACCCCTTGCATTGTCTTTTTTACCCCCCATGTTGTGACTTTTATACCCCTCGCATTGTGACTTTCACCTCTCACGTCGTGACTTTCACCCCTTGCATCGTGGTTTTTTCACCCCTCACATTGTGACTTTACCCCTCATGTCGTGACTTTCACCCCTTGCGTTGTAATTTTTTACCCTTTGCGTTGTGATGTTTTTACCCCCCATGTTGTGACTTTTTTACCCCTCGCATTGTGACTTTCACCCCTCGTGTTGTGACTTTTTCACCCCTCGCATTGTGGCTTTCACCCCTCGCGTTGTCGTGTTGTGACTTTTTTACCCCTCATGTCGTGACTTTCACCCCTCGCTTTGTAACTTTTTTACCCTTCGCGTTGTGACTTTTTTACCCCTCGCATTGTGACTTTCACCCCTCATGTTGTGACTTTCACCCCTTGCATTGTGACTTTTTTACCCCTCACATTGTGACTTTTTTACCCCTCTCGTCGTGACTTTCACCCCTCGTTTCACGACTTTCACCCCTCGTGTTGTGACTTTTTCACCCCTCATGTCGTGACTTTCACCCCTCGCTTTGTAACTTTTTTACCCTTCGCGTTGTGACTTTTTTACCCCTCGCATTGTGACTTTCACCCCTCCCGTTGTGACTTTCACCCCTCGTGCCACGTGTCCTGGGCACTGCCTGTGCCATGGGGCGGTGGCAGTGCCGTGGGGCTGAGCCCCTGTGACACCGGCGTGCTGTGCACAGCTCTGGGGTGGCCTTGCCCCGCCTGGTGCTGTAAGGTGATGGCTTTAAGGTGATGGTTTTCAGATGGTGTTTTTTGTATTTTAAATCTCCTCAGAGCCCAGGAGAGCCCTCATAGCTGAGGTTCCCGCCGTGACCCCAAGGCGGGCCCAGCAGCAACCTAGCCTAGCAAAAGGCTTAGCAAGGGCCCTTCCTAGGGCTTAGCAAGGGCCTAGAAAAGGCCTAGCAAAGGCCTAGTGAAAGGCCTGGCAAGGGCCTAGAAAAAGCCTGGCAAAAGGCCTGGCAAGGGCCTAGCAAAGGCCTAGCAAGGGCCTAGCAAAGGCCTAGCAAAGGCCTAGCAAAAGGCCTAGCAAAAGGCCTAGCAAAGGCCTAGAAAAAGCCTGGCAAAAGGCCTAGCAAGGGCCTAGCAAAGGCCTAGCAAGGGCCTAGCAAAGGCCTAGCAAAGGCCTAGTAAAAGGCTTTGTAAAAGGCCTAGCAAAGGCCTAGCAAGGGCCTAGCAAAAGGCCTAGCAAACGCCTAGCAAGGGCCTAGCAAAGGCCTAGCAAAAGGCCTAGTAAAAGGCCTAGTAAAAGGCCTAGCAAAGGCCTACTAAAAGGCTTAGCAAAGGCCTAGTAAAAGGCCTAGCAAAGGCCTAGTAAAAGGCTTAGCAAAGGCCTAGCAAGGGCCTAGCAAAGCACATGCTCGGTGTAAACTCTTCCTGTCGGTCTTTAGTGAGTTGTGTGGCCCCTTCTTTTCCCTCAACTCCTAAAAGCAAACATTTCTGCAGCTGGGTTTGGAGCTGCAGTGGGTTTTAGGCCTTTAGGATGGTTATCCCTGTGCTGGGCTGGGTTTTTGCTCTGTTTGGGAGGGGATTGTGCCCCAGGCCTGTCTGCACGCACCTGGGGTTCAAAACCCAAAAAATCTGGGTACTTACCTGCAGGAAGAACCTCTGGTGACACGGAGGCCATGGGTGGCTCCTGTCACTGCCAGGAAACCTCTCTTCCTGCTGCTGTTGGTTCTTTATTCAACATCCTTTGGATTGTCTTCCTTATGCACCAGTGCCAAGAGTCAAATGATTGATTGTTGTTTTTGTTGTGGGGTTGTTTGTTTTGGTTGGGGGTTTTTTGGCTGTTTTTGAGGGGATTTGGGAGATTTGTGGAAACACGGAAGGGTTTGGGTTGGGAAGGACCTTCAATAGCATCTCATTCCTAAACCCTGCCAAGGGCAGGGACACTGCTGTGGTTTTGGGGTTTGGGCTGGGGTTTTTTTGGCTGGTTTTGAGGGGGTTTTGGTTGGGGTTTTTTTGGTTGTTTTTGAGAGGGTTTGGGAGGTTCATGGAAACACAGAAGGGTTTGGGTTGGGAAGGACCTTCAAGAGCATCTCGTTCCAAACCACTGCCAAGGGCAGAGACACTGCTGTGGTTTTGAGGTTTAGGTTGGGGGTTTTTTGATTGTTTTTGAGGGGGTTTGGGAGGTTCATGGAAACACAGAATGGTTTGGGTTGGGAAGGGCCTTCAAGAGCATCTTGTTCCTAAACCCTGCTGAGGGCAGGGACACTGCTGTGGTTCTGGGGCTTGGGTTGGAGGTTTTTTGGCTGTTTTTTGAGGGGGTTTGGGAGGTTCACAGAAACACAGAATGATTTGGGTTGGGAAGGTCCTTCAAGAGCATCTCGTTCCTAAACCCTGCCAAGGGCAGGGACACTGCTGTTGTTTTGGGGTTTGGGTTGGGAAGGACCTTCAAGAGCATCCTGTTCCTAAACCCTGCCAAGGACAGGGACACCCTGCTGTGGTTTTGGGGTTTGGGTTGGGTTTTGATCACCCCGACACGAAGAGGAGTTTCTGTGGCTGCTGTGGGCTCAGAGTCAGGCTGGGTGAGGCTGTAACCAGTGTCTGATGTTGTGGTCAGCTCAGCCCTTTGTCACACCTCTGTTTCCTGGTAAATAAATCTCCGTGGAGTTCTGTGGCACTGGAATCTCAGAGCCCATTCCTGGCTTTCCTCTGGCTGCAGCACATCCCACCCTCCCTTCCCATGGCCCTTTGGTGGCCCTGGTGCTGTTCTGGTGCCCAGCTCTGGCTGCCAGGGGCACCCCATGGATGTGGGCCGTGGAAAATGCCACCCCCTGAGTTAAACCAGGCATTTACCGCCCTCCTCGCTCTGTGCTCACACGGACTTCGCCTCCAAATCTCGGTGTTTGCTCTGACTCTTTGGTCACTTTTCTGCCCTCCTTTCATTTCCCCTCCTGCCTGCGCCTGGCTACAGTCTCGAGATGTTTGCCAAATATCCCCCAGCACAGCGAGAAATCCTTGTTGAGAGATACCAAATTCCTGTTAGCTCTTAAGGTTGGGAGAGGTGTGTTAGGTAGCCCATCACATAAAGCTCGATCAAAATCCCTGAGTAAATGCCACGGGAACCCTCCAGGAATAGAGCCCTTAATCTTCAGATCGTCTGAGAGGAGCCTGGTGACAAGGCTGGGCTTATTGCACAAAGCTCATTTCAGGCACTCGCTGATATTGGGAAGAGCCCCAGACCCTTCTCCCCATCCTCTTCCAAGAGGCAGGGACGAGTTCTTCCTCGTTTTCTTCCCTTTTCCAATTCTAAAACACAAAAAAAAAATACATAGAAATGAAAAATATTGGGGTGTCTCAGCACTTTCTGCCCTCTCGGGGTGCTGGGTGTGGCTGCTGCTCTCCTCACCAGGGCAGGGGCCAGTTCAGAGCATCCTTGGCACCTCTTGGCTCAGGGTCTGTCCCGAGGAAGGAAACTGCAGCAGGCAAGATCAGAGGTCGCAATGCGTTATTTTATTATCTAAATATCTGATTAATTTATTTTGAATTACATTATGAAGGGAATAATAAAAGGAAATAACTACGAAAAATAACATTGCTTTATTAAAAAAGATGGGACTGTGTAGCAAAGTCTCATTAACTTGGGGCTTTTTTTTTCTCCTTGGTACCTTTCTCCCAAAAAGGAATAAACCTTGGCAATTAATTTAATTTTCCTGTTTCCTGCAATAACATTTTATTGGTGGGGAATGTGTAGAAAAGTTGGTTTGAGGTCTGGTGAAATCAGGGACAGGAGGAGAGGGGATGGCCTCAGGCTGGGCCAGAGGAGGCTCAGGGTGGACAGCAGCAGGAATTTCCCCATGGAAAGGGAGCTCAGGCTTTGGAATTGCCCAGGGAGGTTTGGAGTGCCCATCCCTGGAGGTGTCCAGGGAATTCCTGGAGGTGGCACTGGGAATTCAGGAGCTCTGGGCTGGGGACAGGGTGGGGATGGGCACATCTTGGGTTTGATGACCTTGGAGGGTTTTTCCAACCTCAATAATCCTGGGATTCTGCTGTGGGACATCTCTTCCCCTAAATGCAGCCGGGTGCTCCCCAAATCCCGAGGCGCAGGCAGAGGGGGAGGTTGGGATGCAGGGACAGTGCCAGGAGTGTCCTGTGCCACCCCAGCTGAGCCTTCCGGGGACACCCATCCTCCTGCAGCTCTGCCCAGTCCCATTGTGCACCTCCTGAACGCTGGGAAAGGCAGAGCTGCGCTCAGCTCGGGTTAATTAGCTCTTCTCAGGGCTAATTAGGAGCTGAGCTCTGTGCTAACTCACCTGCATCGGGTGAGGCACTCGGAGAGGGGAGGAACTGCAATTCCTCCTCGTATTCCAGCTCCAATCCAAGCTCCTGCCCGCCTTCACTGGGGCCTGGCTATGAAATTCCGGGGTGGTTTTTATTTTATATCAATTGGTTCTTATCTCCTTAATCTGAAACTCCAATGTTTGCCCGGCGCAGCTCCGAAAGGCCCTGAGGAAGTGATGGAATTCTGCTTCCAATCCGGGAGCCAGGGGAGGGCTGGGCAGCATCCATCTGGAATCCAAACATGATCGAGGCAATCCCGGGGCTGGGGGGGCGTTTTGTGCAGGAATTGATAAACAATTGATCGACAGAAGTCACCCGTGGGCTCAGCAATTGACTTCCCATCCTCCTGGAATGTTCCCCTGGAAGATGGGGATAAAGGGAATATCCGGGTGGAGCCTTTTGGTTGGGTTTAATTTCAGTTTGGTTGGGTTTAATTTCAAGTTATTTGGAGATTTAAATGCAAGAGTGGCTGATATATATAAATAAATATATGTGCAAAAAATGCTTTGGCAGTGGCTGTACATGGAGAACACCCCAGGAATGACCCCTGGGTTCCTCCTCCTGGAATGCTCCCCTGGAAGTTTGGGATAGAGGGAATATCCAGGTGGGGCCATTTGGATTTGGCTGGGTTTCATTTCACTGTTTAGTTGGGTTTAATTTCATGTTATTTGGAGGTTTAAATGCAAGAGTGGCTGATATATATATATATATATATATATATATATATATAAAAAATACTTTGGCAGTGGCTGCACATGGAAAACACCCCAGGAGTCACTCCTGTGTTTCCTCTTCCTGGAATGTTCCCCTGGAAGATGGAATAGAGGGAATATCCAGGTGGGGCTGTTTGGTTGGGTTTAATTTCAGTTTGGTTGGGTTTAATTTCACTCTTTGGTTGGGTTTAATTTCACTCTTTGGTTGGGTTTAATTTCAGTTTGGTTGGGTTTAATTTCACTCTTTGGTTGGGTTTAATTTCACTCTTTGGTTGGGTTTAATTTCATGTTGTTTGGAGACTGAAATGCAGGAGTGGCTGATCCATAAAATGCTTTGGCAGCGGCTGTGCATGGAAAACACCCCAGGAATCACCCCTGGGCTCTGGGTGGGGCTCGGGGACCCCCACTCCAGGGAATTCCCCATTTTCAGCCTTCCAGGCTGCTGTGTTTAACTGATCCTTTGACTAAGCAGGAAAACCGGGCTCACTTTATCACAATAAAACAGTAATTCTTATGAAATCACCTCTTCAAAAAAAATTAATTCAACAATTTCACAGCAAAAATCACTTCAATGTGAACTTTTTAAAGGTTATCACCCACTTCAAGACCAAAAATACCCCAAATATCGCCTGAAATGCACCGAGCAAAGACGGACTCTGGTCCTTCAGCTGGTGCCACGTTCGAAATAAAAGGAAATATGGAAAGATTTCCATTTCACCCAACTAAAACCATTTGATCCATAGTAATATAGCAGCGCTGGGGAAAATTTAAATAATAATAAACATGGCATGCTGAGCAGCACTTTGGAAGGTGCTGCCAGCGCTCTCAGAACAGTTAATAAAGTAGTCACAAATGATTCTGCCCACTTTTGTCCCAAAGAGGATCATATTTAATGCTCCATTTAATTTGCTCAAATGTCAGGGAACATCAAAAGGGGAAATTTATTGTATTAGTCACTGAAAGAGATATAGTAGGAGCATCCTGCTATCTAAAGATGATTAATAAAAATAGCTATTGATTCTGCAAAGTCAATAAATCCAGCTGTTCCGAGGGTGGCATTAGTCAGTCCCAGGCACTGCTGGAGTTTGTTTGGCTCCCTGCAGATGGATCTGCAGCCTCTGCTGCTCTCCTGGAGAGGAGAAGGAGAAGGAGAAGGAGGAGGAGGAGGAGAAGGAGAAGGAGAAGGAGAAGGAGAAGGAGAAGGAGAAGGAGAAGGAGAAGGAGAAGGAGAAGGAGAAGGAGAAGGAGAAGGAGAAGGAGAAGGAGAAGGAGAAGGAGAAGGAGAAGAGAGAAGGAGAGAAGAGAGAAGGAGAGGGGAGAAGGAGAGAGAGAGGAGGAAGAGGGAGAGGAGAGGAGAGAGAGAGGAGAGGAGAGGAGAGGAGAGGAGAGGAGAGGAGAGGAGAGGAGAGGAGAGGGAGGAGAGAGGAGAGGAGAGGAGAGGAGAGGAGAGGGAGAGAGAGAGGAGAGGAGAGGAGAGGAGAGGAGAGGAGAGGAGAGGAGAGGAGAGGAGAGGAGAGGAGAGGAGAGGAGGGAGAGGGAGAGGGAGAGGGAGAGGGAGAGGGAGAGGGAGAGGGAGAGGAGAGGAGCTGCTCTGGGCCATCCCTGCCTGGATCAGGATTCCCACCGAGCACTGACGGAATCTCGGAATCCCGGCACAAAGGGTGTCCCTTGGTTTGGGAGTGCAGAACTCCCGTGGCTGGGCACTCCTGGGGCTGCTGGTGAGGCTCAGGTGGGACAGGCTGGAGGGAAACCCCACTGAGGGGTGTTCAGAGCACTGCCAGGGGAGATAAAACCATGGAATGGGCTGGAAAACTCCTCCAAAGCACTGCCAGGGGAGATAGAAACATGGAATGGGCTGGGCTGGAAAAGTCCTCTCAGTTCAAACTGTTCCTTCACCCAGCACTGCCCCTGTCCCCAAGTGCCACATCCACAGGGCTCCGAATCCCTGCAGGGATGGGGAATTCCTGAGCTCCCTTTCCATGAAGGAATTGTCCCAAAATCCACCCTGAGCCTCCCCTGGCCCAGCCTGAGGCCATTCCCTCTCCTCCTGTCCCTGTTCCCTGGGATCAGATCCCAAATTCCCCCCTGAGCCCCCTCCTGTCAGGGAATTCCAGAGAGGGAAAAGATCCTCAGGATCCTCCTTTTCTCCCTGAGGCTCCCTTTCTCCAGCCCCTTCCCAGCTCCCTCAGGAATTCTCCAGCCCCTTCCCAGCTCCCTCAGGAATTCTCCAGCCCCTTCCCAGCTCCCTCAGGAATTCTCCAGCCCCTTCCCAGCTCCCTCAGGAATTCTCCAGCCCCTTCCCAGCTCCCTCAGGAATTCTCCAGCCTCTTCCCAGCTCTGTTCCCTTCCCTGGACTCCTCCAGCCCCTCAAGGTCCCTCCCCTGCTGTGAGGGGAAAAAAAAAGCGAGGGAAGTTTGTGGAGGGCTCTGCTGCAGAGCTTTTCCCTTCTGGATCTTCCTTTTCTCCAGCCTTTAGGTTTTGTGCATTGGGGTTTTTCCCTCTCTTCGTAACTTCCACAGGAATTTCCAAGAAAAAAAAACCCTGGCCACGTTTGGAATTCTCCCCAAGGGCTGAGCCAGGTTTCCTGCACCCTCCTCTTTGTGGCCTAAGCCTCAAACTCTGCTTAAGACTCCTGGAGAGCCCTAAAATAAATCAGTGTTTGGCGTCAGGGCACGGAAAGCTCTGGCTGATCCCAACAATTCCTTCTCTGTTTATTTCTCAGCGGGGTCTGACGTCATCGGGCTAATTTTTCTTGGGCTGATGATGGGGAAAAAATTCGGGATGCCAACTTCAGCTGGCAAACCTTCCCACGGCGATATCAGCTCAGCCTTTCCCTTCTGAACCCTCCACAGCTGCAGAAATGCCCGTGGCAAACTCGCAGAGGGTGCAGGGGTTGGTGCTGACAGTGACGAGCACAGAGACCTTTCCATGAGGGGGGAAAAAAACCCTCTGATTTAAATATTAAAATCACTTGTTAATGAGATGCAGGGGAAGCTACAGCACAGGGTGGATTGTGGGGTAAAAACCCCTCTAATTTAAATATTAAAATCGCTTACTAATGAGATGCAGGGGAAGTTACAGCACAGAGTGGATTGTGGGGTAAAAACCCCCTCTAATTTAAATATTAAGATCACTTGTTAATGAGATGCAGGGGAAGCTACAGCACAGGGTGGATTGTGGGCTAAAAAACCCCTCTGATTTAAATATTAAAATCGCTTACTAATGAGATGCAGGGGAAGTTACAGCACAGGGTGGATTGTGGGGTAAAAACCCCTCTGATTTAAATATTAAAATCGCTTGCTAATGAGATGCAGGGGAAGCTACAGCACAGGGTGGATTGTGGGGTAAAAACCCCTCTGATTTAAATATTAAAATCGCTTGCTAATGAGATGCAGGGGAAGTTGTAGAACAGGGTGGATTGTGGGGGTTTCTGAGATTCCAGGATGATGCTGCTGCTGCTCCATTTCTGATCTCCGGTGATGCTGAGCCCTGCTTTAATTAGCAGCAGGGAAGCAGGAGCCACCGGTGCCTCTCACAAACGAGCTGAATTCCCTGTCCCACCGAACGGGAAAAGAGAGAGATTCCTTAAAACCCCCCTGTGCCCCAAGTAGGGATGAGGGAGATGCCCTGAGTGATCCAGGGCAGGGCTGAGCGGGCACTTCTGGGTTTCTGCTGGGACCTTTCCTGGTGTTTGTGCCGCTGTCCCCTCTCTGGAACCATTCCTGGCTGTCCCCATCCCCTCTGGGTCTGCAGGGAGCACCTCTGGAATCTGGGAGCTGCTCCAAATGCCCTCATTGCTCCTCTGGGATGTGGGAGCTGCCCCAAACACCCCTCACTGCTCCTCTGGAATCCCCAAAGCCCCTCATTGCTCCTCTGGAATTCCCAAAGCCCCTCATTGCTCCTCTGGAATTCCCAAAGCCCCTCTTTGCTCCTCTGGAATTCCCAAAGCCCCTCTTTGCTCCTCTGGAATTCCCAAAGCCCCTCATTGCTCCTCTGGAATTCCCAAAGCCCCTCTTTGCTCCTCTGGAATTCCCAAAGCCCCTCTTTGCTCCTCTGGAATTCCCAAAGCCCCTCATTGCTCCTCTGGAATTCCCAAAGCCCCTCTTTGCTCCTCTGGAATTCCCAAAGCCCCTCTTTGCTCCTCTGGAATTCCCAAAGCCCCTCATTGCTCCTCTGGAATTCCCAAAGCCCCTCTTTGCTCCTCTGGAATTCCCAAAGCCCCTCTTTGCTCCTCTGGAATTCCCAAAGCCCCTCATTGCTCCTCTGGAATTCCCAAAGCCCCTCTTTGCTCCTCTGGAATTCCCAAAGCCCCTCTTTGCTCCTCTGGAATTCCCAAAGCCCCTCATTGCTCCTCTGGAATTCCCAAAGCCCCTCTTTGCTCCTCTGGAATTCCCAAAGCCCCTCTTTGCTCCTCTGGAATTCCCAAAGCCCCTCATTGCTCCTCTGGAATTCCCAAAGCCCCTCTTTGCTCCTCTGGAATTCCCAAAGCCCCTCTTTGCTCCTCTGGAATTCCCAAAGCCCCTCATTGCTCCTCTGGAATTCCCAAAGCCTCGCTCCTCTGGAATTCCCAAAGCCCCTCTTTGCTCCTCTGGAATTCCCAAAGCCCCTCATTGCTCCTCTGGAATTCCCAAAGCCCCTCTTTGCTCCTCTGGAATTCCCAAAGCCCCTCATGGCTCCTCTGGAATTCCCAAAGCCCCTCATTGCTCCTCTGGAATTCCCAGAGCTGCCCTCCCTGCCTGGCATCACCCAGACTCCTGCAGGCCGGGCTGGCCCCGGGTGCTTCTGCTCAGGGAATCCTCCTCAAATGCTTTTTGGAAAATTTAACTTTAATTGAACATCGACTGAATTTCCCTTCTCTCTTGGGGCAGTGACGTCTGCAAAGAACACCAGGGACTGGTTCAGCAGGAGCCAGCCACGCTGCTGTCCTCAGTCACAGCCTCTTCTTCCTCCTCCTCCTCCTCCTCCTCTTCCTCCTCCTTCTCCTCTTCCTCTTCCTTCTCTTCCTCCTCCTCTTCCTCCTCCTCTTCCTTCTCCTCATCTTCCTCCTTGTCTTCCTCCTCATCTTCCTCATCTTCCTTATCCTCTTTCTCTTTCTCTTCCTCTTCCTCTTCCTCTTCCTCTCCCTCCTCCTCTTCCTCTTCTTCCTCTTCGTCTTCATCTTCCTCTTCCTCTTCTTCCTCTTCGTCTTCATCTTCCTCTTCCTCCTCTTCTTCCTCCTCTTCCTCTTCCTCTTCCTCTTCCTCTTCCTCTTCCTCTTCCTCTTCCTCTTCCTCTTCCTCTTCCTCCTCTTTCTCCTTCTCCTCCTCCTCTTCCTCCTCCTCTTCCTCCTCTTCCTCCTCCTCTTCCTTCCCCTCTTCTTCTTATTCCTCCTCCTCCTCCTCCTCCTCCTCCTCCTCCTCCTCCTCCTCCTCCTCCTCACCCTGCCTCCTCGGGAGTTTCCCCCGTTCCCCTGGCACAGACAAGGAACTCCCTGCTCTGAGGCTCCCTGTGTGTCCTTGTAAAACACCTGAGGGGCGTTTGGCAGCTTCAGAGCCTCTGGAATCTCACCCCAAAGTTTATGAGCTCTTTAAAACGCCCGTTAAACATTCACAAGTTGCCATTATTTGCTGGGATAATTTAAGCACCTCCGTTCTCCTCTCATTTTAGGTGGGATTTTTCTTTTTTTTTTTTTTAAGCTTTTCTTTTTCAGGGAAATGCGCTGATTAAAATCTTGTAGTGGTCACTGGTTTCTCACCGCTGGTTGTGCCAGGGGAGATTCGGGTTGGATCTCACGGAAAGGTTCTTCCCCCAGAGGGTGCTGGGCACTGAACATTCCCCAGGGAATGGGCACATTCCCGAGGCTGCCAGAGCTCCAGGAGCGTTGGGACAACGCTGCCAGGGATGCCCAGGGTGGGAATTTGGGGTGTCTGTGCAGGGACAGGAGCTGGATCCATGACCCTGTGAATTCCTCCCAGCTCAGGATGGGAATTTGGAGTGTCTGTGCAGGGTTGGGAGCTGGATCCATGATCCTGTGGGTCCCTTCCAGCTCAGGATGCTCAGGATGGGAGTTTGGGGTGTCTGTGCAGGGACAGGGGCTGGATCCATGATCCTGTGGGTCCCTCCCACCTCAGGGTGGGAATTTGGGGTGTCTGTGCAGGGACAGGAGCTGGATCCATGATCCTGTGGGTCCCTCCCAGCTCAGGGTGGGAATCTGGAGTGTCTGTTCAGGGACAGGAGCTGGATCCATGATCCTGTGGGTCCCTCCCGGCTCAGGACATTGTGATTCCAATCCTGATCCCCCCATCAGTCTCACACCCCTCCAAAGCCCCCCTGGAGCCCCGATGTCCCCGAGCTGAGGCCGAGGCCGGAGCTGGAGGAGCCTGTGCGTGCCAGGGACAGGAGAGGGGCAGGGCAGGGGGTCCCCAGGCAGGGGAGGATGCTGGAAATGCTGGCCCATTAGGGCAGAGAGCAGATAATGTCCCTGCACGGGCATTTGTCACCGTGGGTGCTGAGCCGCGGCAGCGCTGAAGAGGCACCCGAGGAGCCCTAATCTGGGGGGGAATGGAGACATTAGGGAACCCTCTGGAAAATGTCCTTATCTCACACCCTGCATATGAACCAGGGCCCTCGGTAAGCAGGGCTCCTTGTTTCATGGAAAGGAGCAGTAAATAGTCACATAAAACCCAGATAATTTGCTGGCTTGTAAGTTAAAGCCCCAGGCAGTCTTATCACTTCTTTTGTCATGTCCCTTACACTGCCAGGGCAATTCCGTGTCAAATTGCTCTACATTTTGCACCCTGACCCACCAAAAGTGGAAGCCTGCAAAAAACTTACCACTCTTCCTTCCTTCTTTCTCTTTCTTTCTCTCTCTTTCTTTCTTTCTCTCTCTTTCTTTCTTTCTTTCTTTCTTTCTTTCTTTCTTTCTTTCTTTCTTTCTTTCTTTCTTTCTTTCTTTCTTTCTTTCTTTCTTTCTTTCTCCTTTCCCCTTTTTCCTTTCCCTCCCCTTCCCTCCCCTTTTCTTTTCCTTTTCTTTCCCTTTCTTTCTCTTTTCTTTCCCTTTTTTTCCCTTTTCTTTCCCTTTCTTCCCCTTTCTTTCCCTTTTCTTCCCGTTTCTTTCCCTTTCTTTTCCTTTTCTTTCCCTTTCTTTTCCTTCCTTTCCATGCTTTCTGAACAGAGCTGTTTTTCCTCCCCATGATCTGTGTGAACGTGTGTCCGTGTGAGCGTGCCTGGAGCTGCCCCCAGAGCACATCCTCTCCCCAGGGCCCGTCGGTGTGAGCCACACAGAGAAACCAGCGCCGTGTGCCCAACTCCAGGAGCGAGGCCATCAATGGCTGAGCAGGGAGATCTGCCCCGATTCCGCTGTCCAGGCCGAGCCCCCCGCAACAAGGACGGCCAGGGGAGACTGTTACCTTTGCAACCTTATTTATCCTGTAAATCAGAGCCGGGGCAGGGCTGTGCCAGCTCCATCCCAGCCCTGCGGAGCCGCATTTCCCCGCTCTGTAAATGCCAGGGCGCCGCAGCCCCGTTGGAGTTAACGGCGCGGCACTTTTGTGTTCGGTAGCATGAATCATTAATCATGAGGCAGGCCATATTCTTGTACTGCTGCTGCTTTCATTACTTGGCCTAATTAAACAGTTCTCTGAACTGGAATCTCAGATTCCTCTGTTACAGATTATCATTAATTATGGTGAAAGTGCTCAGAGATGTTGGACTCAATTATATTCTGCTCAACTCTGGCACGGCGTGATTCATTGCACAGCCTGCGCTGCAGATGTACTCTGTTCTTATCTCGCACTCCCACTTTTGTAAATTGGGCTCTGCCAGCCAACAAACCGAGAGTTATGTGCCGCCTTTTCATTAAAAACATGTTGGAGAAGCACACACCAATTAAGGAGCCTGTATTTTATGCCCAACGAGGGTTTGGGAGGAAGAGCCGAGCGAGCGGCGGCTCCGCTCCTCGCTCAGCGCTTGTGGCTGCTCCGGGCTCCTCTCTCCGGTTTGGGTTCCTCTCCTCCACTTTCCCAAGGTGTGGCTCCTCCCAGGAGGAGCAGGCACGGTGCTGGCATCGCCCACGGTGCCCACCCATGGCTGGGGGTGTTTGCAGAGCCCTTCCTGCGCTGCCTCATCCATTGAAATGCTGGGAATGGCCCCAGCAGCCTGGGTTTCTTCTTATGATTAATGCAAAAAGTGGCCATGGCGTTGAGCGGTGGTGTAACTCTGTTAATATTAATTATTATTTTAATGCCCAGCCAGCCTCAGCACCTTCCAGCAGGCGGTTTCATAAATTAAGGTGCGAGGTAAACGCACGGCTCTGCAGGTCGGTGTTTCAAAATGTTTCATGTTCTAAATTGAGACGAAATGTGAAACGAGAGGCACCAGGAATTAGGAAATATTAGGATCTGAAATGCAGTGATCCTGCAGAAAAGGAGAAGGGGGAGGTTTTCCTTTTATATTTTTGGCATATTTAGCACTCAGTGTTTCTACCCGTGAGCTCAGGGACAGCTGTGAGGTGACGTTGTGGTCAATTAAAACCCCTCAAGTCAGGTAAAAATAGATATTGGGGTAAAACTGATGAGAAACGTCACAGCCGTGTCTCATCCCTGATGGAAAACCCCAGGTGAGGATCCTGGCACGGCTCAGACACCGATGCCAGGTCTGCCAACACCCAGGAGCGGGGCCGGGCGTCCCTTCCCCTGCCCTGCCCTGGATCCCGGCTCTCTCCGGAGCGCTGCGCCTCGGAGCTCAGCTGTTCCCAAACTAAAATAGATTGCCGACAAAATTGCTTCTCCTGCTCCTCCATTGTCAACAGGAGAGGATTTCCCCAGTGTGGGTTAACATGGCTCACATGAGAGAGCCGGGGCAGGGCCGGGCTGAGATCCAGCGCGGGCAGAATTGATATTCAGCAGCATCCCCGCGCCGAGCGGAGCGCGAGCCGCGCCGGTGCCGAGATGATGATTAGCTAATTCACCTGCCCTAAGTGGATTTGTTTCTCCGTGTCAAAATACACCCTGGGTTTTATCTACAGGTAGATTGGAGCAGAGAGTCCTTGATTAAGTTATCAGGAGAGCGGCGTGGTTTGTACTCAGGCTCTGATTGCGGGGACAAAAGGCACCTCGTACACAAATAATTGGTGTGGGACCGGGAGGGACTGGGAATCCCGCTGTGTCGCCCAGAAATGGGGGCTTGGCACCTGCCACGAGGGAAAATGGATTGGAAAAGGGTTCTGTGTCATCCTCCTGTCCATTGGCTCAGACCCCAGAGCGGCGTCACCGCCTGGCTGGGCCGAGCGTGCTCCGCGTCTCCTTTGCGCCACCTGAGTGCCCTCCAGCCCAGGTGCTGCATTCGGGGTGTTCCATGGAGCTGCACACCCGGGCCCACGCGGGGCTGGGTCCCCAGACCCTGCAGGACAATCCCCGCCGTCCCCGTGGCGCCACAATCCCAGCAGAGCCCCAAAGTTGGCCGCGGGAGCTTTCGGGCGCCGCCGCCGCCGCGCGCGGAGCCTCATTTTCCGCAGGAGTTGCGGGGTTTAATATATATGAAAATCAGGCGTGGTGTATCTTTGCATATGTGCCTTTTGTAATCTAATTTTGACAGATGGCGAGCTCCATAAATCTCGCTCCTCGCTAGAGAAACCCTTGGCTTGACTCGCGCTCTCCGCAAACTCGCTGCCGACTGCGTTTGCATTTCAGTTTTTAATATAGATGCGGATTTTTTTTTCCCCCTGCTCTGCTTTTGTTTTGATTTTCAATGTATCTGCCAAGTATTTCCACCCCTGATTTCCACATACAAATTGCAACCGAGCTCTGGTTTCTCCTTCTCTTTTTTTTTTCCCCCTGGTTTTTTCAGCCCCATTCGGTGCATAATGCCAGGGACTTTGCTATTCTGCATGTCGCCTTATTAAAAATAAATATGCTGCCCTGTCCCTGTTTGCACCGTCTCCCATTACTGACAACAATCCCGACAAATTCTTACTATTTAAGGGTGGTGAAAAAACTCCTCCAGGAAGCAGTTTCCTCTCCTGCCAGCTCCAGACAGGCTGCTCATTGAAAATGTAATACACTGCTGCCATGTCACAGGTCAGCTGGCAAATGGCAATCTGAATTTTAAAAGGAATATGAATAAAATTCTGTTTTATTTTGAAAATGAACTTTGTGCCCTCCATCATGAATCCAATATATGTCTTAATCTTCTATGCTCTTGAAGCCTGCGGCTCCTGGCTGAGTCCTTTGACTCCTGAACCTAATAAGGAAAATAGGTTGTTTTCCCATCCTCGCCTCATTTTGAGAGGGGCTGAAACAAACAGTCCCTATTCCAGCTGTAATTGGCAAAGCATAAAAACATGTGTGTTATATAATTTTGGGGGTTTACGGCGGAGCTCGGCGCGGCGACGGTCGGGTTTGAGGTTTGATTAAGCCGTGATACCTTCGGAAATAACGCTGTCAACGCTCCGGCGCCGCCGGCAGCTCCGTGTTTACCTTGCGGCCGCCCGCGCAGGGCTGGGCAGGGAGGGAAGGGCCGGGGCCCCTCCACTTGGGATGTTCTGCCTCTAACCCGGCCTTATTGCCACCCCCATTCCCAGGGCTGGGTGTTCCCAGTGAGTCTGGGGCTGGAAATTCCCAGTGGATGGCTGGCAGGTTGGTGACACCGATTTTGTGTGACACCGACAAGGCTATGCTTTGTCCTCCACGATGTGGACATGTGTCTGTATTTCTATTTAGGATATTCTCATTGCTGAGCCACTCCATTCCCAGGGCTGGGTGTTTCCCATGAGTCTGAGTCTGGAAATTCCCAGTGGATGGCAGAAGGGAGGGATTGTTGGCGGGTTGGTGACACCGGTTTTGTCAAAAGCTTTGTCCTCTGGGATGTGGACACGTGTTTATATTTCTATTTATGATATTCTCATTGCTGAACCACCCCAGTCCCAGGGCTGGGTGTTCCAGTGAGTAGGGGCCAGAAATTCCCAGCGGGAGGGACAGATCTCTGACAGGCTGGTGGCACTGGTTTTGTCAAAAGCCACCGTGCTTTGTCCTCCGGGATGTGAACACATGTTTATATTTCTGTTTAGGATGTTCTCATTGCTGAACCACCCCATTCCAGGCTGTGCTGTGAGCATCCCTCGTGTCCAGAGGTGAAGCTGCTGGATTGGCACAGTCCTGTGGCTCCCTGGATGCCACCACTCCTGAACCGTGTCCCAGCACAGTCTGGGTGCCACCATTCCCAATCCATCTGTGTCCCAGCACAGTCCTGTGGCTCCCTGGATGCCACCATTCCCGATCCATCTGTGTCCCAGCACAGTCCTGTGGCTCCCTGGATGCCACCATTCCCGATCCATCTGTGTCCCAGCACAGTCCTGTGCCTCTCTGGATGCCACCACTCCTGATCCGTCTCCCAGCACAGTCCTGTGGCTCTCTGAGTGCCACCATTCCCAATCCCTCTGTGTCCCAGCACAGTCCTGTGCCTCTCTGGATGCCACCATTCCCAATCCATCTGTCCCCCAGCACAGCCCTGTGCCTCTCTGGATGCCACCATTCCCAATCCATCTGTCCCCCAGCACAGTCCTGTGGCTCAGCTCCCAGGAATTCACGCTGAGCTTTGCCTGGGTGGGTCACAGAAACACCAGAGTGGCTTTGTCCCCAAAGCCACCTCGCTGAGGGGCTGTGCTGGGGAGGGAAGGATCTGACCCAGTGGTAAAATGGGAATTCTGGAAATAGGGGCCTTATCTCTCTTATAAAACTGGGATGTGAGTCCCAAAGTCTGCTCTGAATTTGGGGAATTTCTTGTAAAAGGCAGGAGAAAACTCCCACAGCGTGAGGGATGATTATCCATCCATCAGTTGTGGATCGATTGTCTATCAATTATTCATCTATTGCTGATGATCTATTGGTTTTCAATCATCAGTCTATCAATTATCTCTCATTGACCTATCAATTATCTCTCATCAGCCTCTCAACTGCCTCTCATCTCTGAATTCTCTCTCCCTGCCTGGATTTATCTCTGTGCATGCACACCTGGAACCCCTCGATGCTTCCCAGCGCCCCAAAAACCAAACCCCCAGCGTTTCCTGATTTTCCTGGGGATTGGCACAGCTGGAATCCCAGCCTGGTGCTGGAGCAGGAGTGTTTGGGTCCCTGTGATCCCAACGTTTCCCAATTTTCCCGGTCCCAGGGAATGGCACAGCTGGAATTCCAGGTGCTGGAGCAGGAGTGTTTGGGTCCCTGTGATCCCAACGTTTCCCGATTTTCCCGCTCCCAGGGATTGGCACAGCTGGAATCCCAGCCTGGTGCTGGAGCAGGAGTGTTTGGGTCCCTGTGATCCCAATGTTTCCCGATTTTCCCAGGGATTGGCACAGCTGGAATTCCAGGTGCTGGTGCTGGAGCAGGAGTTTTTGGGTCCCTGTGATCCCAACGCTTCCCGATTTTCCCAGGGATTGGCGCAGCTGGAATTCCAGGTGCTGGAGCAGGAGTGTTTGGGTCCCTGTGATCCCAACGTTTCCCGATTTTCCCAGGGATTGGCACAGCTGGAATTCCAGGTGCTGGAGCAGGAGTGTTTGGGTCCCTGTGATCCCAACGTTTCCCGATTTTCCCGCTCCCATGGATTGGCATAGCTGGAATTCCAGGTGCTGGAGCAGGAGTGTTTGGGTCCCTGTGATCCCAACGTTTCCCAATTTTCCCAGGGATTGGCACAGCTGGAATTCCAGGTGCTGGAGCAGGAGTGTTTGGGTCCCTGTGATCCCAACGTGGCTCAGACAGAACCCGTGGGGGCCGTTGGACGCCATGGTCCTTGTGGGACGCTTCCAGCTCGGAATATTCTGTGAATCCCCGGATTTCTACAGGCAGCACCTTCCACCTAATCCCGGAAAAAACATCTAAAATGGATTGAACGTGGGTGCAGAGCCCGTTCTCAAACCTTCAAGGGATTAATTACGGAAACTTCACTGGGATTTTTAATTCAGAACAAAAGCTGATGTCAGAAGGGAGGGTTTTGCCCAAATTCGGTTGAACTTGAACAATTTTCATCTTTGAGAGCTCCCTTGGGGGGCTTGGCAGAGAGGATAAACAGCACGAGGGAGATTCCAGAGATCCCAGTGGATCCCAGATATTCAATTCATAAAAGTGTTTATGTGGATATTGCACATCCCAGAAAATTGGGAGACACAAACTCCTTGAGAAGAACAGGGAACGAACACAGGGACCATCGGAAATACAAATATATTATGTCTATATTTATATTTATATTTATATTTATATTTATATTTATATTTATAATTGTTTTTATTTTTATTTTTATTTTTATTTTTATTTTTATATTTTTTTATATTTTTAAGATGTATGTATATACACTTATATATTATATATATAAATACATTGAATTAAAAACCAGCTGCAGTGCTGAATCCTGTATTGCCTAAAACCCTCCAGAACCAGAAATACAAACAATTCTTTCCCACATTTATCCCGCTTCCAGGACATTTGGGTGTGAGCATTGCCAGGGAGTGCCCTCGGGGGGAAGGGAAACCCCTGCTCAGGTGAGGCAGAGAACAACAGTAATAAACAATAATAGAAGTGATAAAAGTGATAAAAGTGATAAAAGTGATAAAAGTGATAATAGTAATAATAGTAATAATAATTATAATTATAATTATAATTATAATTATAGCTATAACTATAAATGTAAATGTAAATATAAATATAAATGTAACTATAAATATAAATACAAAATATTTGTATTTCCGATGGTCCCTGTGTCCGTTCCCTGCTCTTCTCAAGGAGTTTGTGTCTCCCAGTCTTCTGGGATGTGCAATAGCCACATAAACACTTTTATAAATTTAATATCTGGGATCCACTGGGATCTCTGGAATCTCCCTCGGCTGTTTAATATAATAAATATAATAATATAATAAATATAATAAGTATAATAATATAATAAATACAATAATAAATAATATAGTAAATATATAAAAAATATAATAAAAATATAATATAAATAAATAAAACATAATAAACATAATAATATAAAAAATAAAATAAAAATAATAATAATAATAAAAAATAATAATAATAATAATAATAATAATAATAATAATAATAATAATAATAATAAATTCTGGCTGGTAGATATTTCCAAATTGAAACCTCCAAAGGAAACTCCCTTTGAGTTAAGCTGGAATCTCCGCACTGCCTGGGCCCAGGCAGGGCCGATGGCCGCGGCGTGTCCGGGATGCTCTGAACCGCTCCAAACTCGGTGTCCCCGGCCTGGCGGGGTCCGGGGGCCGGGAGTGTCCCCGCGCTGCCGAGCGCTGCAATTATTTCATTACGCAGCCCCGTCTCATTTAGCCGCAGCTCCTGTTTGTGTTTGATTGCCGCGCTGATAATGATGATGGGGAGAATTGCTGTGATGAGGAATTGCAATCAGCGAAAGAGCAGCGGAGCTTCCCCCAGGGACGGGGACTCGCGGAATCCCGCTCCCGCTTGTTTGGGGCTTCTCCCTCTTTGTCTGGTGGGAAAGGGGAGCCGGGGGCAGGACGAGGGAGACCAGAGCAGAGCAGAGCAGGTGGTTCTGAGTTATTTGGGTTTCCTGTCCCTGTCCTGTCTGGGGTGTCCCTGTGTGGTCACAGGCTGTGACAGCTCATCCAGACCTGTCACACTCATGGAATTCTGGAATGAGCTGGGCTGGATGGGGCCTCAAATCCCATCCCATTCCACCCCTGCCAGGGCAGTGATGCCTGAAGGATTTTGCTGCTTTTCTCCTGAATACTTGTAACACTGTTCCATATATTCAGAAGTATCAGCATGCACACTTGTGATGCTTTAGGTGATAGCTCAGCCCGGTTTCATGGTGTTTATAGGGCCAGGAGACCAAACACCCCTGGAACCACGGAGAGTCAGAGACCAAACACCCCTGGAACCACGGAGAGTTAGAGACCAAACACCCCTGAAACCACGGAGAGTCAGAGACCAAACACCCCTGAAACCACGGAGAGTTAGAGACCAAACACCCCTGAAACCACGGAGAGTTAGAGACCAAACACCCCTGAAACCACGGAGAGTCAGAGACCAAACACCCCTGAAACCACGGAGAGTCAGAGACCAAACACCCCTGAAACCACGGAGAGTTAGAGACCAAACACCCCTGGAACCACGGAGAGTCAGAGACCAAACACCCCTGAAACCACGGAGAGTCAGAGACCAAACACCCCTGGAACCACGGAGAGTCAGAGACCAAACACCCCTGGAACCACGGAGAGTCAGAGACCAAACACCCCTGGAACCACGGAGAGTCAGAGACCAAACACCCCTGGAACCACGGAGAGTCAGAGACCAAACACCCCTGAAACCACGGAGAGTCAGAGACCAAACACCCCTGGAACCACGGAGAGTCAGAGACCAAACACTCTGTTTGTGTGAGCCCTCAAGGTCTCCCAGCAGGACAGATTCTGTAAACTAGAAGTGAGCCCACCCAGGCCCCTTATTGGGCCCTCTCATTAGATATGCTAATGAGTAGAGTCTTTAATTGTACACTCGACTGGGGGGACGGGGCTTTGGCGCCGCATTCTACCTGGACGGCAGAAGCCATGGAATGGGATCCTATTAAATACCGAGGGAAACGACCCCCAACCCTCTGACCCTGTCTGAGCCTTTATTTCCTAAGACCAGAAAAAGGCATCAGCAGGGACACTTCCACTGTCCCAGGGTGCTCCAAACCCCATCCAGCCCGGCCTTGGGCACTGCCAGGGATCCAGGGGCAGCCACAGCAGATCTGGGAATTCCAGCCCAGCCAGGAATTCCTCATTCCCAATCTCCCATCCATCCCTGCCCTCTGGCACTGGGATCCATTCCCTGGGTCCTGTCCCTCCATCCCTTGTAAATCATCTCTCCCCGTGTTTCCTGTTGGCTCCTTCAGGTGCTGGAGGGCCACAATCAGCTCACCCCGATATTTGTACGATCGATTGTTTTCCCAAACAATTAACAGCACAAAGATTCTGAGACTGGTTAGAAACCCCCCAAACCTGCGGGATTCCTGTTCCAGGAGGATTCTGTTCCAGCAGAATCTTTGCTGTGGGATCCAGGCTTCACCCTGGGTTGGTTCTTGCTCTGTGAGAGCAGCATTCCCACTGCTCCCGTTGGCAGAGCTGCATCCCAGGCTTCCCGCTGCTCCCATTCCTCCTCGTCCTCGCTGGGCTTAAGTACTTTTGTTGTGGGTTTAATTCCCATTCCCTATAAAACCCACGGAGCCCTCGAGCAGGAGCTGGGGGTGAGGGACCTTCTGGGAGCAGCTTTGCAGGAGAAACCCCACTAAAACACATCCAGGAGTGAACATTTTTCCCATTTTTCGGGGCTCGTGGCACCTCCTCACGCAGGGAGCAGAGGGAATTCAGAGCAGGCAGAGGTTCTGAACAGGAGCCTCGGAGTCAAACCCTCCCAGGAGCTTCAGCCGGGTGAGGCACCTTCACAGCAGCAGGAACAGCCGGAATTCCAGGGGAAGCAGCTGCCACCATTGGCAGGTTGTGCTCCAAGGGCTTGGAAATGTTTGTGATTCCGAAGGGTTTAGTTTTTGGGAAGTGCAAGGAAAGCGGCTCCCTGGGTTTGGGGAAAAAACCTTCAGTTTTGGGCTTTAAAACTTCAGTGCTGGGTGGTGCCAGATGGGTGGGAGCATCCCCACATCCACCCCTGGGACTGGGCTGGACTGGGCTGGACTGGGATGGGGCTGGGATGGGACTGGGAGCTGCCAAGCTGCTGGTCCCAGGTGGGAGCATCCCCACATCCACCCCTGGGACTGGACTGGACTGGGATGGGACTGGGATGGGGCTGGGAGCTGCCCAGCTGCTTGTCCCAGGTGAGAGCATCCCCACATCCACCCCTGGGACTGGGCTGGACTGGGCTGGACTGGGAGCTGCCCTGCTGCTGGTCCTGGGTGGGAGCATCCTCACATCCACCCCTGGGACTGGGATGGGACTAGGATGGGGCTGGGATGGGACTGGGATAGGACTGGGATGGGACTGGGATGGGACTGGGATGGGACTGGGATGGGACTGGGATGGGGCTGGGATGGGGCTGGGATGGGACTGGGATGGGACTGGGATGGGACTGGGATGGGACTGGGATGGGACTGGGATGGAAGGGCTACCCAGCTGCTGGTCCCAGGTGAGACCATCCCCACATCCCCAGCACCGGGCTGGGACTGGGCTGGACTGGATTGGACTGGGCTGGACTGGGAGCTGCCCTGCTGCTGGTCCCAGGTGGCAGCATCCCCACATCCATCCCTGGGACGGGGTTGGGACTGGGATGGGCCTGGGATGGGACTGGGATGGGACTGGGATGGGGCTGGGATGGGACTGGGATGGGACTGGGATGGGACTGGGATGGGACTGGGATGGGACTGGGATGGAAGGGCTACCCAGCTGCTGGTCCCAGGTGAGACCATCCCCACATCCCCAGCACCGGGCTGGGACTGGGCTGGACTGGATTGGACTGGGCTGGACTGGGAGCTGCCCTGCTGCTGGTCCCAGGTGGCAGCATCCCCACATCCATCCCTGGGACGGGGTTGGGACTGGGATGGGCCTGGGATGGGACTGGGATGGGACTGGGATGGGGCTGGGATGGGACTGGGATGGGACTGGGATGGGACTGGGATGGGACTGGGATGGGACTGGGATGGAAGGGCTACCCAGCTGCTGGTCCCAGGTGAGACCATCCCCACATCCCCAGCACTGGATTGGACTGGGCTGGACTGGACTGGGAGCTGCCCAGGGCTGGACTGGGAGCTTCCCTGGGCTGGACTGGGAGCTGCCCTGGGCTGGACTGGGAGCTGCCCTGGGCTGGACTGGGAGCTGCCCTGGGCTGGACTGGGAGCTGCCCTGCTGCTGTCCCATCCCGAGGCCCCCCCCGCAGCCGCAGCTCCACGTGTGCTCCAGTCCGGGGGGAACGGATGGGGCTGCCGGGATCCTCCCCCACCTCCAGCAGCAGGATTAGCAAATTGGAGCTTAATCCAAACCCCCTGTCACCTCCAGGGATTCATTAGCTGCAGGTTTCAAATTATCTCCCAGGTTAAACAAAAGAATCGGGGCTCTTTGCATATCTCGGGAAGGTAGGGATCCTCTGGAGACTGGAGATTATCTCGGTAATATTTTTTTTCCCTCCCCTGTACATTCCTGTGGCTGAGAGATCTCTGAAAATAATTTCTGGAACACTTACCAGGCTTACAGAGCCTGCCTGCCTTAAATAAGGATATTACACTTAATTAAGCATTGTGCCTGTGGGGCCGAGCGTGCAGGGTTCAGCCGGGGAGTCTCAGGTTATAGGAATTTATCCTTGAAATGCGACGGCTCCAGCAACTTTTGGGATCCGGGCTGTTGGCTGGTGAGGAAATCTGAGATGTTTTGAGAGGGAAAAATTACAGATCTAATGTAAAAAAATTATTGTATTGCTGTGTTCAAAGTGCTGCGAGCCACGGGGCTGTTTAGTCATGCTCAGATGAAGGCGGAAACGTCGCCTTTATCCTCGCCACAAGAAGGGGATTATTATTTTTAAAATGATGATTTTTTTCCCCCTCCACACACACAATTTCAAATTAGGCTTTGATTGTGCAGCAGCACAAACAGAGCCCCTCCGCCAGAGCTATTTATCTTCTGAAGGGGAAAAATAAAAAAAGGGAAAGAGAGAAGGAAAAGAAAAGAGAGAGAGAGAGCGGGGGAAAAAAAAAAAATAATCCCCCAAAGTTTGACTGACACTAATTTCCCGAACAAGATACCCTGGAAACTGCAGTTTATGTGGTGAAATGATAACAGACAGGGTTTGTGATGTCCCCTCGGTGAGCTCCTGTCTGCTGTCAGCTGGCAGCATTCGAGCTGACGGAGGGAGATGCGCGGCGCTCAGATGCCAGCGCGGGGAACAGGAGCTGTCACCAGCAGTGTAATGTGCTGTGTATTATCACTCACACTGATCCGGGGGCCCGCGCACTGTCAGCTCCTGAGACTGTACAAGTCAACACAAATAAAACTGAGGAGGCAAATGATAATGTCTGAGATAGATCCAGGCTCATTCTCGCCATTGCTTTTTATTCAAACCTTAGAGATGACATGATGTGAAAAATGAGCCTGTGTCTAGTTCAGTGCCCATTAGTGTGTGAGCACATTATCTTCCACTTTTCACATTGCATCTCCCTGTACATCCCGTGGCAGCTGCAGCTCTGCAGCCCGGCAGCTCCGGGGGCTGCCGGCGCCTCCGCTGCTCCGCGCCCGGCGAGCATCGCCCCTCCAAGGATGGCCTGGGAGGTGTTGTATGGGACAGGCTTCAAACACCACGTCCTTCATCCCGAGGGGAGCAGGGCTGGGCTGGCTCCTCTGCACCCAGGCAGGACCCTCATGTCTGGAGTCCCTCAGCACACTTTATCGGGGCTTGGGACACCCTTTTCTTCTTTGGGATAACTGGGAGTGATTTTCTCCATCCTCACCACCCCAATCCCGGTGTCCCCCCCTCCCTCCCTAGCAGGAGCGGGGCTGGGCTGGCTCCTCTGCCAGGCAGGATCCCCGTGTGGGTCTGGAATCTCTCAGCACACTTTGCCTGGGTTTGGGACACTCCTTCTGCTCTGGGATAACTGGGGCTGCCTTCCTCCCCTGCTGCTCATCCATCATGATCACCCCAACCCCGCTGTCCCTTCCTCTCCAGTGGGAGCAGGGCTGGGCTGGCTCCTCTGCATCCAGGCAGGATCCCTGTGTCTGGAATCCCTCAGCACACTTTACTGAGGCTTGGGACACCCTTTTCTTCTTTGGGATAACTGGGGCTGATTTCCTCCATCCTCACCACCCCAACCCTTCTGCCTCTTCCTCCCTGGCAAGAGCAGGGCTGGGCTGGCTGCTCTGCATCCAGGCAGGATCCCTGTGTCTGGAATCCCTCAGCACCCTTTGCCTGGGCTTGGGACACTCTTTTCTTCTTTGGGATAACCGGGGCTGATTTCCTCCCCTCCTGCTCCCCCATCCTCACCACCCCAACCCCGCTGTCCCTCTCTCCCTAGCAGGAGCAGGGCTGGGCTGGCTCCTCTGCATCCAGGCAGGATTCCCGTGTGGGTCTGGAATCCCCCAGGACTCCCTACCTGTGTTTGGAAGACCCTTCTCCTGCTCTGGGATAACTGGGAATGATTTCCTCCCCTCCTGCTGCTCTATCATGATCACCCCAATCCCGCTGTCCCTCTCTCCCTAGCTGGAGCAGGGCTGGGCTGGCTCCTCTGCATCCAGGGAGGATCCTCATGTCTGGAATCTCTCAGCACACTTTGCCTGGGTTTGGGACACTCCTTCTGCTCTGGGATAACTGGGGCTGCCTTCCTCCCCTGCTGCTCATCCATCATGATCACTCCAACCCCGCCGTCCCTTCCTAGAGGGAGCAGGATTGGGCTGGCTCCTCTGCATCCAGGCAGCATCCTCGTGTGGGTCTGGAATCTCCCAGGGCTCCCTACCAGTGTTTGGGAGACCCTTCTCCTGCTCTGGGATAACTGGGCTTGATTTCCTCCCCTCATCCATCCTCAGCACCCCAACCCCGCTGTCCCTCCCTCCCTGGCAGGAGCAGGGCTGGGCTGACTCCTCTGCATCCAGGCAGGATTCCCGTGTGGGCTGACTCCTCTGCATCCAGGCAGGATTCCCGTGTGGGCTGGCTCCTCCTGCATCCAAAACAGGATTTCCATGTGGGTCTGGAATCCCTCAGCACCCTTTGCCTGGGCTTGGGACACTCTTTTCTTCTTTGGGATAACTGGGGCTGATTTCCTCCCCTCCTGCTCCCCCATCCTCGCCACCCCAACCCCGCTGTCCCTCCCTCCATTCCCTGATCCAGCACGGAGCAATTCCACCCCTCACCACCCTCCTCCCTCTGCTGCTGGGGCCAGGGAGGGGTGACCCCGGCCCCTCCCCACCTCCCCGGGATCCGGGAGCTCGGGAGCCCTTCCCGAGCCTCTAAAAACACCGGGAATTTCCTCAGCCGGGCACAGGATCCGCCTTCCCGAGGAGCTCTCAGCACAGTCGCCGCCACCATCAGTACCCAAAGTAAAATTCCTATTACTCTCCCGCATAACCTTTAATTACCCCCACCACCCCAAAAATATCCCTCAATTACCTCGCAGGCAGAATTATGCATATTTTTAAAGTTCTCCCAGGGATATAACACTAAACGTTGGGTTGTTATGGTTCAGTGGTTTAAATTACAGTGTACTTAATTAAAACAGCGTAAAAAGCTGTCAGTATTCCATATAATTTGAGGGACTTTGATTAGTGATTCCTTTCTTTTGCCGTTGGAGCACACTCAGCTTGGCCATTAGGTTGTCACTTGGCAGCACCTTGGTGCTGGAGCCATCATTTCACAGCGCTGGGGGGAAAGGAAAAGGTAAACAAATGACATTTCCCGGGAAAAGAAGTGACAGGCGGAGAGCAGCCACCCCGAAGGAGAAGGGGAAATGGGGTTGGAAGGCGGGATTTGGGATTGGGATAGGAAATGTGGGAGTTGGTCCTGCCGGGAATTGGGATGGGAAATGTGGGAATAAACCCTGCTGGGATTTGGGCTTGGAACGGGAAATGTGGGAATAAGCCCTGCTGGGATTTGGGTTTGGAATGGGAAATGTGGGAGTTGGCCCTGCCGGGAATTGGGATTGGAACAGGAAATGTAGGAATAAGCCTAGCCGGGATTTGGGTTTGGAATGGGAAATGTGGGAATAAGCCCTGCTGGGATTTGGGATTGGAATGGGAAATGTGGGAATAAACCCTGCTGGGATTTGGGATTGGAATGGGAAATGTGGGAGTTGGCCCTGCTGGGATTTGGGATTGGAACGGGAAATGTGGGAATAAGCCCTGCTGGGATTTGGGATTGGAATGGGAAATGTGGGAATAAGCCCTGCTGGGATTTGGGATTGGAATGGGAAATGTGGGAATAAACCCTGCTGGGATTTGGGATTGGAATGGGAAATGTGGGAGTTGGCCCTGCTGGGATCTGGGATTGGAATGGGAAATGTGGGAATCAGCCCTGCTGGGATTTGGGATTGGAATGGGAAATGTGGGAATAAGCCCTGCTGGGATTTGGGATTGGAATGGAAAATGTGGGAATCAGCCCTGCTGGGATTTGGGATCGGAGTGGGAAATGTGGGAATAAACCCAGCCAGGATTTGGGTTTGGATTGGGAAATGTGGGAGTTGGCCATGGTGCGATTTGGGTTTGGAATATGGAAATGTGTTCCCCTCCACGACAGAATCCCAGAACAGTTTGGGATCGAAGGAACCATAAAGATCCCACAATTCCAGATCAGGGAACGCTGGAATTCCCTGGAGCAGCTGCAGCATCCCCGGGGAGCCCCATTTTTAATTTGGGACCACCTTTAAGATGCAGAGTCTGGGACAGCTCCTCCATCCCTGCTGTTTTCTTGTTCCTAAATCCCCAAGTTTTATTGCCAGAGCTTTCGGAAAAAAACCTATTCTCCACAGGAGAATCCCAGAACAGTTTGGGGTCAAAGGAACCATAAAGATCCCACAATTCCAGATCAGGGAACGCTGGAATTCCCTGGAGCAGCTGCAGCATCCCCGGGGAGCCCCATTTTTAATTTGGGACCACCTTTAAGATGCAGAGTCTGGGACAGCTCCTCCATCCCTGCTGTTTTCTTGTTCCTAAATCCCCAAGTTTTATTGCCAGAGCTTTCGGAAAAAAACCTATTCTCCACAGGAGAATCCCAGAACAGTTTGGGGTCAAAGGAACCATAAAGATCCCACAATTCCAGATCAGGGAAGCCTGGAATTCCCTGGAGCAGCTGCAGCATCCCCGGGGAGCCCCATTTTTAATTTGGGACCACATTTAAGATGCAGAGTCTGGGACGGCTCCTCCATCCCTGCTGTTCAGTCATTCCCAAACCCCCAAATTTTATCGCCAGAGCTTTCAGAAAACACGCTGTTCCCCTCCACAGCAGAATCCCAGAACGGTTTGGGATCAAAGGGACCATAAAGATCCCGCAGTTGCAGATCAGGGAAGGCTGGAATTCCCTGGAGCAGCTGCAGCATCCCCGGGGAGCCCAGGGCCGGCTGCGGGAGGCGTTTGCTCCGCGAGGTCGCCGTGCCCAGGGAGGTTTTGTGCGCGTAATCCATGTTTATTTATAACCCGGTGATGTGACAGTGCTCACGCTGGGAACATCTATATTTTCCATCAAGGATTTTTTTATTATGGCCGAACACGGAGTCATAACTGCGAACAGGAAAATCCTGTTTAGCCACGGGCGAAACATCTCAGCCACACTCCGAGCCCTGCTCCGCTCCTCACGTTGTCGGCCTAAACAAATATTTTTTAAAACACACTCAGAGCAGAGCAGATGCTGGGGATTCACAATGGGTTTTTTCCAGCTCAGAGAGTTTGCAAAGCTATTTGCGGGCTGGGAATGTGCAGATTCACTCAGGCTTGCTTGAAAAATTATCCTGTTTGTAAGTAATGACTTGCTGGTAATTGTTATCTCCTCAGAGCCCGGGCACTTCAACCTGTGCTCAGCCACGGGCTGATCCTGCCAGTAACAGGCCTTTATTTATCTCCTCTCTGGGGTTTATTCAGCTCCTCTTTGGGGTTTATTCATTTATCTCCTTTTTGGGGTTTATTTATTTAATTCCTGTTTGGGGTTTATTCATTTCCTCTTTGGGGTTTATTTATTTAATTCCTGTTTGGGGTTTATTCATTTATCTCCTGTTTGGGGTTTATTTAATTCCTGTTTAGGGTTTATTAATCTCCTTTTTGGGGTTTATTCATTTATCTCCTGTTTAGGGTTTATCATCTCCTCTTTGGGGTTTATTTATTTAATTCCTGTTTGGGGTTTATTTCATTTAATTCCTGGGGTTTATTCATCTCCTCTTTGGGGTTTATTTATTTAATTCCTGTTTGGGGTTTATTTATTTAATTCCTGTTTGGGGTTTATTTATTTGTCTCCTCTTTGGGGTTTATTCATCTCCTCTTTGGGATTTATTTATCTAATTCCTGTTTGGGGTTTATTTATTTAATTCCTGTTTGGGGTTTATTCATCTCCTCTTTGGGGTTTATTCATCTCCTCTTTGGGATTTATTTATCTAATTCCTGTTTGGGGTTTATTCATTTCCTATTTGGGGTTTATTTATTTAATTCCTGTTTGGGGTTTATTCATTTCTCTCCTGTTTGGGGTTTTGCAGGATGTGGCACGTGAGGCGCACACAGCTCAGCTGTGCCGAGGTCAGAGCTGGGGCGGGGGTGACCTGTCCTGCTTTAGGAGCAGGTGCCACCAGCCCCAGGGGACACTCCAGGGCTTTGGGATTGGCTCCCTGCGGCTCAAGGTTTGTGTTCAAGGGGGGCTGGTCAGCCTGGGGTGTGATCCAGGACAGTGCCAGGCATCCCTGGGATGGTCAGGGGGGATCAAAGCAGAGGAGGAGAGGCTGAGGGAGCTGGGAAGGGGCTGGAGAATTCCTGAGGGAGCTGGGAAGGGGCTGGGGAATTCCTGAGGGAGCTGGGAAGGGGCTGGAGAATTCCTGAGGGAGCTGGGAAGGGGCTGAGCCTGGAGCAAAGGAGGCTCAGGGGGGACCTTGTGGCTCTGCACAGTCCCCGACAGGAGGGGGCAGCCAGCGGGAGTTTGGGATCTGATCCCAGGGAACAGTGACAGGAGGAGAGGGAACAGCCTCAGGCTGGGCCAGGGGAGGCTCAGGGTGGAGAGCAGCAGGAATTTCCCCATGGAAAGGGAGCTCAGGCCTTGGAATTGCCCAGGGAGGTTTGGAGTGCCCATCCCTGGAGGTGTCCAGGGAATCGCTGGAGGTGGCACTTGGAGCTCTGGGCTGGGGACAAGGTGGGCATCAGGCACAGCTTGGACTCCACGGGCTGGGAGGGCCTTTCCAGCCTCAGGAATCCCGGGATTCTTTGTTCAGCCCCTCTTTGGGGCCAATTCCCTGTCACCCCCGCTGTGGCCTCCGGGTGCAGTCCCTGGGCTCCGCTCCCTGTCTCCTCCCACTCTCCCTGGTAATTTTGCTGATGCATTTTTCCAAATCCCCTCATTTCCCATTTATTTACCACCTCCAATCCCTTTTATTCCCTTTCGCTATTCCCAAATCGAGCTGAACCAGCTCAGTGAAGCTAAAGAACCTTCACGATAGAATTTCCCAACTTTAACCCCGTTCCCTTTGCTCCACAGGGGATCCCCCTGCCACGGGATCCCCTGGAAAGCTGCAGGGAGGTGGGAGAAGCGGGAATGCCAAAGGGGCTGGGGCTGGGTCCGCAGTTTGCCGTAACCCCCCTGACCAAATCTTCAGGAGCAAATCACCCCTGTGGGGTCAGACCCTGCTGAAAACCGCGTGAGGGAGAGAGGGCAGAGAGCCCTGATCCCAAATCAATGGGACATGGTGGATCTGGGGCAGATCCCAGGAAATGGGGCAGCTCCTGTGATCCTGGCTGGATGTGGATGGATCTGGGGCAGATCCCGGGAATGAGGCAGCTCCTGTGATCCTTGGCTGGATGTGGATGGATCCGGAGTAGATCCTGTGATCCTTGGCTGGATGTGGATGGATCTGGAGCAGATCCCGGGAATGGGGCAGCTCCTGTGATCCTGGCTGGGTGTGGATGGATCTGGAGCAGATCCCGGGAATGAGGCAGCTCCTGTGATCCTGGCTGGGTGTGGATGGATCCGGAGCAGCTCCTGTGATCCTTGGCTGGATGTGGATGGATCCGGAGCAGATCCTGTGATCCTGGCTGGGTGTGGATGGATCTGGAGCAGATCCTGGGAATGGGGCAGCTCCTGTGATCCTGGCTGTGTGTGGATGGATCTGGAGCAGATCCTGGGAATGGGGCAGCTCCTGTGATCCTGGCTGGGTGTGGATGGATCTGGGGCAGCTCCTGTGATCCTGGCTGGGTGTGGATGGATCTGGGGCAGATCCCGGGAATGAGGCAGCTCCTGTGATCCTGGCTGGGTGTGTTCAGCACCGCTGGAGCTCCCTGCATTCCTGGGGTTTCCAGGGGCCCCTTTCCCTGCAGGATTTCGTGAGCAGGAGGTGCTCACCCGCTCTAAAAGGTTCAATTGCCAGGGCTGATTCCCCCTCTGGAGTCATTGATGTTGCTGGAAAGGCTGCTTCCCGAGGGAATAGCCTTGGAAATTGCTGCTACCAGGGAGAAGGCTTTTCCTGAGGAGGAGAAATGCTGCAGAATCTCGGATTTGCAGCTGAGCTGCTCCCCTGGAGCCCCTTGCTCCCGGGAAGGGAAGGGAAGGGAAGGGAAGGGAAGGGAAGGGAAGGGAAGGGAAGGGAAGGGAAGGGAAGGGAAGGGAAGGGAAGGGAAGGGGTGCCCCAGGAACAGGGATTGAGGCTCTGCCCTGGATCCTAATCAGGGACAGCAGAGAGCTCTGAAGCTGCTCGGGATGGGGGGGCTGAGGGAGCATCCCTGAATTATCCCTTCGTCATCCCTACAGTGTCCGGGAGAGGTGGGGCTGGAGAGCAGGACCTGGGGCTTGCCCTGCCTTGGGTGGCACCAGGGGGCAGGGAATGGGGACAGGGATTGGGAAAGAAGATGGGTGAATGGATGGAGGGATGGATGGATGGATGGATGGAGGGATGGATGGAGGGATGGATGGAGGGATGGAGGGATGGATGGATGGATGGATGGATGGATGGAGGGATGGATGGATGGAGGGATGGATGGAGGGATGGATGGAGGGATGGATGGATGGATGGATGGATGGATGGAGGGATGGATGGAGGGATGGATGGAGGATGGATGGAGGGATGGAGGGATGGATGGATGGATGGATGGAGGGATGGATGGATGGATGGATGGATGGATGGAGGGATGGATGGATGGATGGATGGAGGGATGGATGGATGGATGGAGATGGATGGATGGATGGATGGATGGAGGGATGGATGGATGGGGATGGATGGATGGATGGATGGAGGGATGGATGGATGGATGGATGGATGGATGGATGGAGGGATGGATGGAGGGATGGATGGATGGATGGATGGAGGGATGGATGGATGGATGGATGGATGGATGGATGGAGGGATGGATGGATGGAGGGATGGATGGATGGATGGATGGATGGATGGATCGATGATGGATGGAGGGATGGATTTGGGATGGATGGATGGATGATGGATGGATGGATGGATGGACGGACTCAGCCCTGGCACCCCGGGATCCACACAGCCAGGAAACCTCAGCCATGGCTCACAGTGCCTTTGGGGGGATATTTGGGGGATATTTGGCACTGGAAAGTATGGAAAGCACATCTATACTGGAAATCATGGAATGCTGGAATGCTGTGGGTGGGAAGTGACCTTAGAGTCCATCCCAATCCCATCCCATCCATGGGCAGGGACACCTCCCACTGTCCCAGGGCTATTCCAACCTGGCCTTGGGCACTGCCAGGGATCCAGGGGCAGCCACAGCAAATCTGGGAATTCCTCATTCCCAATCTCCCATCCATCCCTGCCCTCTGGCACTGGGATCCATTCCCTGGGTCCTGTCCCTCCAGGCCTTGTCCCCAGTCCCTCTCCAGCTCTCCTGGAGCCCCTTCAGGCCCTGCCAGGGGCTCTGAGCTCTCCCTGGATCCTTCCCTTCTCCAGGGGAGCATTTCCCATGTCCCTGCTGGCAGCTCCTGCTGCTCTGCTCCTGGGCTTGGAAATCCCTTGGGAATCTCCTCTCAGCGGGTTTGGTCCCAGCCCTCAGCTTCTCCCTCCTGTTCTGGATCCACACTGGATGGGCTGGGGCAGGAGCTCCATCCCCACACCCTGGGGCTGCTTGGCAGAGGTTTGGATCTGGGAATGTTTGGAATCCATGCAGTTGGGAGGCTGTGCCCAGCAGGGGCTCTGCTCCTCTCCCCGTTCAATCCTTAATTCCATGGATCCATGGTTCTTCCCAAGTTCCTTCTGTATGAAGAAAATCAGGAACTGCAGAGCACACATTTTCCCCTCCTCACCACAATCACTCCAAAAGATCCCAGCTCCTCCATCCCCACGGGTTTCCCCTCTGTCCTTCCCCCTTTCCCAGGCCTTTTCCAGCACATCTGGAATCCCCAGAGCCCTCCGGATCCCTCGCTCTCCCCTGGCTGGGCACAACCTCTGGAATTCTGCTCCCCCACCATCCAGCAGTGCCAGGCAGGGCGAATTCCTTCACAGACTCTCTCTCCAGATTGCCAGCTCCCCGCACAGATGGCTCTGCAGGAGCCTGTGTGGGAGAAGAGTGGCTTTTTAAGCCAATTAAACGGAAACCTTGTCCAAGGAGGCTTCTGGAAATGCTGGTGCCTGTGAATTCCTGACGTCCTGGGCTCCGCGCTGCCAGGGCCGCTCCTCCCTAAGCAGGAGACGGAGGGATGGGCTCAATTTCCTCGCTTTAAGGTCACCGCTGATTTTTTTAACTTCTTTTCTTTTTTTTTCTTAATTTAAAGCAAAACTCCTGAAAGAACTTCCAGCCTGGGAATATCACGGGGTATTTTGGATACCCAGAGAGAAGCTTCTTGCCGTTTGTGTCCATGAATTCTCCCTGCCACGTTCCAGCCTGGCCCTCAGAGTGAAAGGCAAGCCATGATTTGTAGTGAGGGGAGAGAAAAAGGTGTGAAACAACACCCAAAGGGGGAAATCCTGGACTTTCTTCCCTTCTTTCCCCCCTTCTTTTCCTCCTTCTTCCCCCATCCTTTTCCTCTTCTTTCCCCCCTTTTTTTCCTTTCTTTTTCCTTTCTTTTCCCCTTTCCCCCCCTTCTTTTCCCCCTTCTTTCCCCCTTCTTTTCCCCCCCTTTTTCCCTCCATTTCCCCCCCCTTTTTTCCCCCTTCTTTCCCCCTTCTTTCTCCCCTCTTTCCTTTCTTGCATCCTCCTCTCTCTTTTTCTTTTTCCCTGCCCTTTTTCCCCTTTCCCTCCTTCCCCTTTTCCCCCTTCCCAGTTCCAAAGATCCCCAGAGGTCCCTCCCGGCCCCATCCACCCCAATCCCGTGTTTTGGTTGCTGTTTATCCTTTCCTCAGTTGGAATTGCTCAGGATGTAGAAGACAACCCGAGGGCAGCTGAGCCGTTCCTGCTCCATGGCTGGGATTGGGAATGGCGTTAATTGCTAACAGTTAATTGTCAAACAATTCCCAAATTGCCCAGCCCTTCTCCCTTTGGATTTGGGGAGGGAATTGTCCGCCTGAGCAGGATCTGCTGGAGGAGGGGAGAGGAGAGAGAACGGGAGTGACTGGGATTGGGAATGGTGTTCATTGCTGTCGAGCAATTCCCAAAGTCACCCAGCCCTTCTCCCTTTGGATTTGGGGAGGGAATTGTCCGCCTGAGCGGGATCTGCGGGAGGAGGGGAGCGGAGAGAGGAACGGGGATGGCTGGGATTGGGAATGGTGTTCATTGCTGTTGAGCAATTCCCAAATTTCCCAGCCCTTCTCCCTTGGGATTTGGGGAGGGAATTGTCTGCCTGAGCGGGATCTGCTGGAGGAGGGGAGCAGAGAGAGGAGTGGGAATGGCTGGGATTGGGAATGGTGTTCATTGATGTCAAACAATTCCCAAAGTCACCGAGCCCTTCTCCCTTTAGATTTGGGGAGGGAATTGTCCGCCTGAGCGGGATCTGCTGGAGGAGGGGAGAGGAGAGAGGATGGGAATGGCTGGGATTGGGAATGATGTTCATTGCTGTTGAGCAATTCCCAAATCGCCCAGTCTTTCTCCCTTTGGATTTGGGGAGGGAATTGTTTGCCTGAGTGGAGAGAGGAGCGGGAGGAGGCAGGGCTGGGGCTCGGCCGCTGGGAATTCCCTGTCCCGGCCCTTCCCGGCGTTTTCCACCCCGCACACCCCAGAGGCGAGCGCCGCTCCCGCATTTACCGACAGGGAGAGGAGCCGGGTCAGGCGGGGCGCTGGGAACGGGAGGTGTCTGACAAACACGGGAATGGAACCGCCCGGGAATGAGGCAAACACTGCCGGGAGCAGCGGGAATGAGACAAATATTGGATCAAGGCAAACACTGCTGCGCATTCCAGCAGCAATTCCGGCGGCGTTCCCAGCTGGGAGCAGGCTGGCAATGGGGGATGAGGGGCTGGGGCAGGAGGGGAGAATCCCCCAGCCCTGGGGCACTGGGATCTGGGATGGGAATTACTGGGATAGAACATCCCAATAAACAGGAGCGGGCTCCTAAATACCTGCACCCAGCAGAGGAACTGCCGTGGTTCTCAGCACAGCCCAGGATTGGGATCGCTGGGTGTGCTGGGATTTGGGGTGGGAATTCATTGGAGAGGAGCTTATCCCAAACAGGGGCCTGATGGGATCCATGGGATGGGATGGGATGGGATCCATGGGATGGGATGGGATGGGATGGGATGGGATGGGATGGGATGGGATGGGATGGGATGGATCCATGGGATGGGATGGGATCCATGGGATGGGATGGGATGGGATGGGATGGGATGGATGGGATGGGATGGATGGATGGGATTTGATGGGATGGGATGGGATGGGATGGGATGGATGGATGGGATGGATGGATGGGATGGGATGGATGGATGGGATGGAATGGGATGGGATGGGATGGATGGGATGGATGGGATGGATGGATGGGGATGGGATGGGATGGGATGGGATGGATGGATGGATCCATGGATGGGATCATGGATGGGATCCATGGGATGGGATCATGGGGATGGGATCCATGGGATGGGATCCATGGATGGATGGGATGGGATGGATGGGATGGATGGATGGGATGGAATCCATGGGATGGGATGGGATGGGATGGGATGGGATGGGATGGGATGGGATGGGATGGGATGGGATGGGATGGGATGGGATGGAATCCATGGGATGGGATGGGATGGGATGGGATGGGATGGGATGGGATGGGATGGGATGGGATGGGATGGGATGGGATGGGATGGAATGGGATCCATGGGATGGGAGTACAGCCACACTCTGTGGTAAATGGATGATGGGGAAACCAGGAAAATCCATTTGGGGGACGTGTCAAAGAAGGGCCCATGTTCAGAAGGGGCCATGTTCAGAAGGGCCCATATTTAGATGGGTCCATATTTAGATGGGTCCATATTTAGATGGGTCCATATTTAGATGGGTCCATATTTAGATGGGTCCATATTTAGATGGGTCCATATTTAGATGGGTCCATATTTAGACGGGGCCATATTCAGAGGAGTCCATATTCAGAAGGTTGTGCCACCTCACAGGTGACACCTGAGGGTGACAAAGCCTGGCCTTGCCCAGGGGTGACCTGGGACATTCCCAAGGCAGCCTCGTCCATCCAGAGGATCTGAACTTTCCCGGCACCCCCAGGGCAGCAGAGTTTGGCCCAATCCAGGTCCCGGGATCCCGAGAGGTCCCCTCCACCCCAATCCATCCCGTGCCTCTCCAGGGTCTCCGTCCAGACCCAGCCCCTGGAATTGTCTCATGAAGGCTGAGGATGGGGAAATCCGGGAATGCTGGTGCTTGCCTGGGATGGAACTGGAGAAGCTTTTCCAGGTGTTTTGGAGCCTCCTCCTCCAGAGATGCCCAAGCCCTGGATGGGATCCGGAGCTCCCAGATCCAGCTCGGGGTGAGAGGATCTCCCGAGGTGCCTCCAACCCCAGCCACTCTGTTTTCCTGGGATTCTGCACTGCCGGCCAACTTTGGGGATTTCCATTTCTTCATTGGTTTGGGGGTTTTTAGGGGGGGATTCGTTGGTTTGTTTGGGGTTTTTTGTTGGTTTGTTTAGTTTTGGTTTGGGGATTTTTATTGTTTGGTGGGGTTTTATTGTTCTGTGGTTTTGGGGGTTTTGCGTGGTTTATTTTATTTTATTTTATTTTATTTTATTTTTTATTTTATTTTATTTTTTATTTATTTATTTTATTTTATTGTTACTTTATTTATATTATATTATATTATATTATATTATATTATTTAATTAATATTTTTTATTCTATTTTGCTACTTTCATATTTATTTTATTCTATTTTTATTTTACTTATATTATTTTTTTATTACTTTGTTTTATTTATATTATATTATATTATGTTATGTATTTTTTTATTCTATTTCACTTTACTTTCTTTTTTATTTTCTTCTATTCTATTTTATTTTATATTTTCTTTTATGTTTTCTTTTATATTTTTTTATATTGTATTTTATATTTTCTTTCATATTTTCTTTTATATTTTATTTTATTTTATTTTATTTTATTTTATTTTATTTTATTTTATTATTTTACTTCTCCTCCTGCCCTGGCAGGTGCTCGCTGCCTCCCAGCAGCTTTAAGCGGTCGCCTCCTCCATCACCCAGCGCTTCCCTTTGGATGGGAATGAGGTTTTCCATCATTCCTGATCCCCGAGTTTCCCAAAACATCCCTTTCCTGGGATCCTGCCCCTCCCAAACCCCTCCCACTCCTCGGGATGGGATGACAGGGATGAACTTCATGGATGGATGGGAATCCTCGGGGAAAGGGGAACCCCGAGCTGCACCAGCCTCGGGAAGGATTTTAGCGAGGATTTTATAAAATCCGATTTTTGTAGCAGATATTTGGGAAAAGAAAGGGAGGCTCTGGGGTTTATCAGGGAGAGGAGGCTGGGAAACATTCCCGAACAGCAGGAGAATGGGACAGGAATGGGAACTTGGAGGAGCTTAATTCTGATCATCACACATCTCCCCCCTTTTCAAAAAAGTGATTTTCTCCTAGGAATTCCCAAATAAAGGAGAAGTTCAGGAGGAATATTGCCGTGCTGCAGGAATGCAGGAATAAAAAAAGTTAAATATTCCAATCTCCCTTATTTTCCTATAGAATCAGACATTTCCCTGTTCCCTATTCTCCTATTTCCTATAAAATCAGACATTTTTTTAACACACAGACTCCAGTGGCTGTAAACCCTTCCTTGTGCTCTTCCCATGGAATTGAAGGGTCTGGAATATTCCTTTTTAACAGGGAAGCAGCTCCCGTTTGTGTTGGAATTAGGGCACAGGAAAGGTTTTGCTCCCGTGGTCACCCCAAGGAAAAAAGGGATTTCCATCCTCGTGGTGCCTCCGGCTGCCTCTGCCACACCTGGGTTCCAGATTTTGGGTCTCAGCCCCAGAAATTAATGATCTGTCAGGGGAAAAAAAAATCCTAAATAATGGCTGAGATGCCCTAAAAATGTGCTGGAAGTTCGGCAGGGCTGCAGGTGATTTTAGAATTTAAAATGAAAAAATGCAGAGGTTTTAAAAATTCCAAATAAATCCCTGAGGTCTGCAGGGCACAGGGAGAGTTTTTGACCCTGGACTTCACGCAGCAAATTCATCTGTCCCAAACAAACACAGAACAGCAAAATAGGCTGAAAAAAGAGGATTTTGGGGGCACATTTTGGAAAATTCTGACACTTTGAGGAGGATTCAGTGAGTCCTCAGTGCCATTTTTCACCAGGAGGAAAATTCCAGAGCTCTCTGTGCAGGTGGGGAGGTCCTGGAAGGGAAATCCATGGATCCACGGGCATCCTGTGCCCTTCCTCGGGGCTGAGCACCAGCACCTGGCACAATCCCTATGAACTCCACTCAAAGGAGTTAAAGGAAGGACCAATTCCCAAGCAGTCCCATCAAATCCCGGGATTCAAATGAGCCGCACACCTCGGCTGCCTCTCAGCTGCCCAAATGAGCCTAATGAGCTGCATCTCCCCATAAATCTCACTCCTCTTTAATTAGGGCAGCACTGGAGAGCTGAAGGCACAAAACTTCCAGGGAAGTCTGTGGGAAGAGGGGCCAGGCTGGAAAATCTCCCTGGGAAGAGGCAGGAATACGTTTGGAATAAAGGTTTGAGCAGCTCAGGAGTGGGAAATGTGCACAGGAAGGGCTGGGAGCGAAGGAGAAATCGCTGCTCAATTATTGAAATATTCCTCAAGAAAAATGGGCAGGAATTCTTTCCAACAAAACTTCCAGGGCTGGGTTCTGTGAATAGCGAGGCCAGGCTGGAAAATCCCCCTGAGAAGATTTGGAATATGTTTGGAATCACTCTGATAAAGGTTTGGGCAACTCAGGAGTGGGAAACGTCTACAGGAGAGGGCTTGGGAGTGAAGGAGCAATCGCTGCTGTGTTTATCATCCCCCAATATTCCTCAAGATAAATGGGCAGGAATTCTTTCCAACCAAAAAGGAAAAGCAGCGTGGCAGAGCTGCCTTTGACACGGGGATTATTGATGGATGTGATAAATTCCCAGGATCCAGCAGGGAACAAAACCCCCCAGCCAGGCTGGGAGTGGGAAGTGCTGGGAAACGCTGGGAAGTGCTGGGGGTGTTTTGCTCCAGCTCGGCCTCATTATGCCAGAGGGAAAATGTAAAATCCAGAGGCTGGGGAAATGTCTCATTAAGGATTTCCCGGCTCATTCCGGGGCTGGAATAATGAAAAATGCAGGAGAACCTCTGGCCCACGGGGTGGGGGTGGCAGGAGCAGCACTTGGGCATGGGGAGGGGTGAATTCCTGGGATTATCCGGAGTGGGAGCACAGCTCCGGGAAAACAGGGATGGAAATATTGGGGTTCAGGGGGGATTTTACACCAGGAGGGTTGGATCTGGCTCAGGCACAGAATCCCAGGATTCCTGAGGTTGGAAAAACCCTCTGGGATCATCAAATCCAAGCTGTGCCCCATCCCCACCTTGTCCCCAGCCCAGAGCTCTGAGTGCCATTCCAGGAATTCCCTGGACACCTCCAGGGATGGGGATTCCAAACCTCCCTGGGCAGCTCCTTTAACAACCCCTGCCCTTGGAATTCTTGGACTCTTTTGGTTTTTGTGGCCTCTGAGAGCAGGGAACGGGAGCAGGAGCTGGGATTTGGGATTTGGGATCTGGGATTTGGGATAACCCCAACCTGTCCCTGTCTATTTTCCTCCTGGATGCATCCAAACACAAATTTCCCTGGAAGCTTGCAGTGTTTTCAGCTTCCAGAATAGCTGAAATATTTTGAAATATTTGGATGCTTGAAATACGTTTTTATTTGAATTTTTTTCTTATTTGAAGTATTTTGATGTTGAACCCAAAAATTTTATTTAAATTTTTCTTTCTCTCTTCCAGGGAGTTGAGTTCCGACAGTGATAATCCAGCTTGGAAATGGAATCCAATTTTTTTATCCATCCTCTGAGAAAATAAAGAGAAATTCAGAGATGTAGAAATGTCCTGGAGTGACGGGAATTATCCCTGGATTTTTTCAGCACTGGATGTGGAAATACCCGATCCAAACCCCTCTGAGGCCATGGAAAACGCTATTTCCTGGAGGGAGAACTGGAATTTCTGATGTCCAGGGATATTTAAACCTGGATAAAAGGTGTGGAGAGTGGAGGGATGCTCGGGATCCACCTCCTCTCCCATGGAGAGGGCGGCTGGAAAACCGATCCCAAGCATCCCTGCCCCCTGCCGCGCGTTCGGGATGCACTCCCGGAGCCTCGGGAAGAGGAGAAACAGCACCAAATTCCTGCCTTTTCCCGAATTCCCCACAAAACTACTCTGCAACACCACCTAGTGCTGTCGGAACGCGCGGCGGGGCAGGGCCGGGATCCCCCTGTCCCAAAATCCCAAAATCCCCGCGCGGGCTCCTGGAGCTGGGAAAGGGTCCGGGAAAATCCCTTCGGGAATGGAAATCACGCCCTGGGAGCGGTTAGCTGGAAAATCGGGATAGCGGCAAGGTCTGGGAGTCTCCCAAAATTGTTTGTGCCTTGTTGGACTCAGGTGGAAGGTGTTTTTTCTGTCCCTGGGAGAGCTGGAGGAGGAATTCCCATTTTCCTGGAGGAGGAATTCCCGTTCCCCTGAGGGAAGAATTCCCGTTCCCCTGGAGGAGGAATTCCCATTTTCCTGGAGGAGGATTTCCCGTTCCCCTGAGGGAAGAATTCCCGTTCCCCTGGAGGAGGAATTCCCGTTCCCCAGGAGGAGGAATTCCCATTCCCTAGAGAAGGAATTCCCATTTCCTGGAGGAGGAATTCCCATTCCCTGGATAAGGAATTACTGCTCCCCTCGAGGAGGAATTCCCATTCCCAGATTGCTCCAAACCCCATCCAGCCTGGCTTGGGGCACTTCCAGGGATGGGGAAGGCTGGGAGGGGATGGAGAATTTGGGATTTCCCAATTCCAAACATCTCCCTGGGAATGGTGTCAGTGTGAATGAGGCCCCTCGTGCCTCCGTGGGATTTACGGGATGCACGGAAAATCCAGGGATGTGGAAAATCCAGGGATCATCCCCTTGTCCCCACGTGTGGGATTTGCCAAGACCCCACAACAAAAACCCCAAAGGAGCCCAGGGAGGGCTGATCCCGCTCTGGATCCCTGATTATTCCCTCTCCTGATGGAATGTGGCTCAGCTGCCACCGGGCAGGGATCCACGGAGAGGAGCTGTCAGCTTTAATTGGGCTGGGCTGGAAAAATCCGGGAATAAAACCTTTGTTGGATAAATAACCCCGCTCCTGGTGGAGGCAGAGGGCTCCGGGATGTGCCCGCTCGGAATTCCAGCCTGGGAGAGAAAGAAAAGTTTAAAAAGGGGAATTTTAAATCCCTTCCAACCCAACCATCCCAGGATTCTCTGGAAGAGGGAGGCTCCTTGGGAGGAGATTCCCACCTGCTCTGATTTCCCAGCTCCTCAGGCCATCCCTGTGAGTTTCCTTCTCTTTTTTCCAGAATTCCCTGGAATTCTGCATTGTGGGAATGAGTGAATCTCTCACTGTAACAGCTGAGCTCACCAGTTTTCCATGTTTTCCATGGTGCAGGCCAGAGTTCCTCCATCCCCAAGGAATTCCAGTTTAAATCTGCCAGAACTGTTTTAGAGGAAAACCAGAGAAATGTTGGGATGTGGAGAGAGCTCCTGGCACAGAGCATTCCCAAGGCTGGAGCTGCTGTCCAGGGATGTCCAGCAGTGTCCAGGTGGGATGTGAGAGGTGCCTGGGGAGGTTGAGCATTTCCCTGGACATCTCTTCATGGCTGGTGGAATGTCTGGAGAATCCCAGGATCCCTGAGGCTGGAAAGGAGGTTTGGGATCACCGAGTCCCAGCTGTGCCCATCCCCACCCTGTCCCCAGCCCAGAGCTCCTGAATTCCCAGTGCCACCTCCAGCAATTCCCTGGACACCTCCAGGGATGGGCACTCCAAACCTCCCTGGGCACTTCCAAGGCCTGAGCTCCCTTTCCATGGGGAAATTCCTGCTGATTCCTGAGCCTCCTCTGGCCCAACCTGAGGCCGTTCCCTCTCCTCCTGTCCCTGTTCCCTGGGATCAGATCCCAAATTTTCGCTGGCTGCCCCCTCCTGCCAGGGACTGTGCAGAGCCACAAGGTCCCCCCTGATCCCCCTTTTCTCCAGCAGCTTTCCCCTGTCCCTTGTCCCTGTCCCTGCAGGAAAGCTCTTCCCAGGCAGTGCCTGGAGCTGCCATTCCCAAGGATTTGGCTCCTTTCCCTGAGGATTGGGAAGCTGCAGCTCGGGGTTTTGCTCTCACAGCCTGGCTCTGACAGCTCCATCAGGAGGGGACAGACAGGAGCCCTGATTGGAGCTGAAGCCTCCTCTTAGACAGGGGAAGGCTCGGGACCAGCTGCCGATGATCCAGATAATCCAATCCAGCTGCTGGGATGCGAGGCTCCGGGATGGGAACACGCGTCGGGCTTTTCCTGCACTGACTCCAGGCTGCCTGTGTAGGGTTACACTGTGTGTTCTGGAAAATCAGCCTGGAATGCCCAGAGGGAGCCTCTTCCCTGGCCCAGAGGTGCCCAGGAAGCACATCCAGGGCACCAGGGATGGACATGGCAAAGAGGATCATGGCTTTGTGGCCTCTGCACCCATTGTGTGAGAGGATTGTAGGCTGTGACCTTCTAGGGGATTGTTTATCTTTGCTGTTTATGGGATGGCACAGCCTGGGGGTGGGATGGGATAAAGGGAATTTTCACTGCACAGTAGAGGACAGTGGCCATGGGGCAGTGGCCATAGGGCAGTGGCCATGGGGCAGCGGCCATGGGGCAGTGGCCATAAGGGAGTGGCCATGGGGCAGTGACCATAGGGCAGTGGCCATGGGGCAGTGGCCATGGGGCAGTAGCCATGGGGCAGTGGCCATGGGGCAGTGGCCATAGGGCAGTGGCCATAGGGCAGTGGCCATGGGGCAGTGGCCATGGGGCTGTGGCCATGGGGCAGTGGCCATGGGGCAGTAGCCATGGGGCAGTGGCCATGGGGCAGTGGCCATGGGGCAGCCATGGGGCAGTGGCCATAGGGCAGTAGCCATAGGGCAGTAGCCATGGGGCAGTGGCCATGGGGCAGTGGCCATGGGGCAGTGGCCGTGGGGCAGTGGCCGTGGGGCAGTGGCCATGGGGCAGTAGCCATGGGGCAGTGGCCATGGGGCAGGGGCCATGGGGCAGTGGCCATGGGGCAGTAGCCATGGGGCAGTGTTCTGTGAGTGGTGTCACCTGAGGCAGGTGGGGAAATCTGGGCTGTTTTGAGCCCTTGCAGGGAGGTCGTTAATTTATTAATTAGATCAAAACAATTCAGTTGTGAATATTTTGTTTGGATTTTTTTTTTCTTCCTTAAAAAGTAAACTTGGAATTATCTCAGCTCTTTGTTGGGCTCATCCTCCTGCACCTGAGGGAATTCCCGAGGGAATCCCACCTGCAACGCCCAATTCCAGGTGTGCTGATCCACACCTGGACAGCCCCTGGCCTTACCCAGGAGCAGCGCTGGGAATGTGATGAATAAAGGACAGGGACGCTGGAATTAAAGAAATCAGAGGCCGATATTGAATTAAACCTTGGAGGTTTTTAACTCAGGTTTTCAACCCGAGCCAGGTGAGGACGGTGCAGATTCCCGGGGCTTCTGGGGAGCTTTGGGAGGAGCAGGAAGGCCCGGCTCGGCTCGGCTCGGCCCGCTGGGATTTGCCCGTGTCACGTTCCGTGTGCTGCTGGCCGTGCTCGGTGAGGCAGCGCGGCCGCCCTGACCCCGCCGGGCTCGGAGCGGGGCTGGGGAGGAGCTCCCGGGGCCGGGGAATGGAATCTGGGGGGGAATTGGGGCTGAACTGGGGGGAATTGGGGCTGAATTCCTGCCCTGCTCGCTTTGGGGATTGTTTCAGAATTGGGGCTGAATTCCTGCCCTGCTCGCTCTGGGGATTGTTTCAGAATTGGGGCTGAATTCCTGTCCTGCTCGCTTTGGGGTTTGTTTCAGAATTGGGGCTGAATTCCTGCCCTGCTCGCTCTGCGCGGCTGTTTCAAAGCGTTTCGGGTCGTGGTGTGGGTCTGTGTTTATATCCAGGATGCTTAAAGGGTGTTTTTATTTGGGGTTTACGCAGCCACTCGTCGCATTTTCTGTTTCATCCCCGTTTCTAATTCATTTCTGGGCACAGGAAATGGGGTCAAACATTGACCCTCTGTGCCAAATATCACAGAAAAGAAAACCAGCTGAAAATAATCGTTCCCATCTTTTATTCTGTGATTTTGTGTGTGAGGCTGTTGCACTGCCTGGTGCCGGCCGGAAGGGTGGGAATTTGGGAAGGAATTCTGGGCCCATTTGGGATCATCCCCGTGCCCATTTAGGAATATCCCTGCATTCATTTAGGAAAACATCCCCGTGCCCCTTTGGGATCATCCCCCGCACGCATTTAGGAATATCCCCGCACCCATTTGGGACCATCCCCACGCCCTTTTGGGATCGTCTCTGTGCCCATTTAGGAACATCCCTACATCCATTTAGGAAAACATCCCCGTCCCCTTTTGGGACCATCCCCGTGCCTTTTTGAGACGATCCCCGTTCCCATTTGGGAATATCCCTGCATCCATTTAGGAAAACATCCCCGCGCCCATTTGGGATCATCCCCGTGCCCTTTTAGGAATGTCCCTGCATCCATTTAGGAAAATATCCCCGTGCCCTTTTGGGATCATGCCCGCACCCATTTGGGACCATTCCCTGCTCTCATTTGGGATCATCCCCGGGCCCATTTGGGATCATCCCCGGGCCCCTTTGGGATCACGCCGGGCTCGGTGCTGGCCGGAGCGGCTCGGAGGGATAAATAAGGAAATAAAAGGAGCGCGGCTGCTGCTGATGAGGGCCAGCTCCGCGGGAATGTTAATTGCTGTAATTGGCTCGCGGTTGCCATGGTGATCGCGGGGCGCTCCGCCGGGGCTGCCACGGGCGAGGGGGGTTTGCTCCCTGATCCTCCCTGGATCCTCATTCCTGGAGTGCGGCGGCCCTGGAAAAAAAAATCCCCATTTCCCTGGAACTCGTGCCTGGATCTGGGGATGCGCTGCCTGTGGCAAGACACGGATATTCCGGGGATATTCCATGGATTTTCCGTGGATATTCCATGGGTATTCCGTGGATATTCCATGGAATATTCTTGATATTCTTGATGTCAGCTATTCCGTGGATTTTCCATGGGTATTCCATGGCTATTCCGTGGATATTTCATGAGTATTCCGTGTATGTTCCGTGGATTTTCCATGGGTATTCCATGGCTATTCCGGGTGTATTTACTGCTGTGGGTGAAGCTCTGCCGTGGCTCCATCCGTTCTCTCTCCACGGGGTCCCAAAAATGCCACGGGAGCACGTGAAGGGTGGTGGGACTTAATTGGAATCTGTAGGGAATAATTCCCCGGCCGATCCGGAGGAGAGAAGGGATTTGGGTTTTTTAGGAGCCATCCCTGATCCCATTCCTGGAATAAGGAATTGCCAGCCCCACAGAGGGTC
>JAVTVJ010002792.1:0-26222 GCA_034509425.1 Eopsaltria australis | reverse complement strand
GGCTGCTTCTTCTTCTGAAGCCATGCCTTGCTCCATTTCCTGCTCTACCTCTGCCTGCTGCCCAGATTCCTGCTTCTCAGGCAATGCCTGGAGTATAGTATCAAAGCTGCTCTGCTGGGCTAAGTCCAGCTGAACCTGAAGCTCTTCATCCGATGGGTATTCCCACTCTCCGTCCATGTTGACAAAGGCCCCCTCCTCCTCAGTCTCCAACAGGGGCAGGCCTGAGCCGCCGCCTGCCCCCCCCTACTGCCCGCTGAGGGCCTGGCCTTCCAGCCGGATGGGCAAGGGGCTGGGGACCTGGGAGCTGGGGTTCACTTTGTCCTCGTCTGTCTCGCACGTCCTTTAGAGCGGAGGGATCCGGGAGCTGCTTGCCTGTGACACAGCGGCTCTCACGGAAGCGGGCACCCCAGGCCTCTGTGGCCCTTATATACCCTCTGCAGGGCGGAGCCGTGCCACCTCACAAAGGCCTCTGCGCACCACAGTGTTCCGCATCACCCAGGGCCCTGACAACGCCTGTGTCACAAAGGGCCACACCCAGCACCCCGTCAGCAGCTGAAGCCACTGCAATTGTCATGCAGCAGCCCCTGCACTGGTGGTTTTCTAGCTCCTTGTTATGATCTGGTTATTAAAATTCTCAGAAAGGCCTCTGTCCAAATGAGAGGTGCAAATGACACCGTACCACCAAGTGAATTGTAGGGCTTTTATTGAACAGTAAATGAGAGGGAAAGAGAGGGAAAGAGAGGGGGAGAGAGAGAGAGAGAGAAAGAGTGACAGAGACAGATTCAGTAGAAAACCTCACTGCTCTGTGGATACCAGTGGTGTCCCGTTGATGCTGTCCATCAGGCCTTCAACTGTAACTTGGATGGTAACAAGAAGAGAGGAAGAATGAGGGGGGAAAACACAGCAATCTTTTGCTGCTCTTGGTGCAAAAGGGCTAGGAAGCAAGAAGTTGAGCTTCCTTTGGAAGCAGAAGTTAGAAGAGTTGCTGAAAAACGGATCAAAGTGTAGCACATTTGAAGAGCAGAAGACAAAGCCCAAGAGGAAAGTGATATAAAGAAGGAGTGAAATGAGCCTATTTGGAAAGTTGCTGTTCAGCTTCTAAAACAAGACGCCACCACAGATTAGAGCCTGTTCTTTGTTCTTCCTCTGTGCAATCCCTAATAGCAGCGGGTGTTTTACAGCTGAGTCAAGAGGAAAGAATCCTACAATCACCTTATTTTATGGGATCACAGGCTGTGAGCAGTTTGAGTGCAGGTAGACTGCGAGAGTCAACAAATTAGGAAAACACTTTAGAAGAAGTTACAGGGAAGTAGTAAGGCAAAGAGGCTGTATTTTTTAAGCTACCTTGAACACATTTGATGGGAACAAGTGAAATACTAAGAAGTCTGTGTCCTTTTTTCTTCTGAATTTCTCCTGGACAGATTTCACACGCTTTGTTACAAAATAGTTGTATCAACATTCCTGGGAACTGCAGGGAAGCTTTTGGACATAGAAGCTTAAAACCTGCCTTCTGGAGGTGCCTGGAGCTGTGGAATTCCACTACATGCATGACATCACAATCCCAGGGAATGGTAGAGTAGTTCTGTGTCCACTCAGTGGAAATTTCTTGTCAGTCAAGCAAGTCCAATATTGGTGTAACAAAAACTAGATATGGGAGTGCAGCCATTGATTTTCCTACGAGCTAAATCATGCCTTGCAGCAAGGCTGCTGAACTCAGCACAGTCTAAGAGTGGAGAGGCACTAACAAACACCTTGCTTCTGGAAGTGCTGGAAAAACTTACCCGTAACCAGACAAAATCATCATGAAAATAGTAACCAATGGAGTTGTGACTTTTGCAGACATTTTTAGATGGACAAGAAGTGAACTCTCTGTCACAGAGCTGTCAGTATGGAATGCAAATCAAAATTAAATGCCCTTATGGCAGGAGAGTGTATCCTGACAAACAGCTAGGCTGGAATTCAATTTTCAGTGAGGTACTGCCAAGGGAAAAAAAATTAGAAATGTCCTTTCAGTTAGGAATTCAGCGAGTATATTGAGGTTAGCAGGCTCAAGCCTTGCAAAAATGACCTTAGGCTGGTGAAAGATGGCCTCCACATTTTCTAATGCAGTTAACCATAGTTGTGTTCAATGCAATATGACCTGCAAAGAAAGTTTTTAGCTGCAAAAGACACCAAGTGCTGTAACTTCCTCCAGACGCAAATTTTAAAGTGCAATGAAAACAAATTGGGCTTTGGTGAGCTGGCACTCTGTGCTCCCAGCCCAGGAAGCCACCCGTGCCCTAGGCTGCATGGAAGTGAGTGAAGAGCAGCACGCCAAGGGAGGTGATTCTGCCGCTGCACTCCATGTCTGTGAGAGCCCGCCTGGAACGCTACAGCCATGTCTGGGGGCCCCAGCGTAGGAAGGATGTAGACCTGTTTGAATGAGTTCAGAGGAGAGTGATGGAGACCCTCAGAGAGCTGCAGCACCTCTGCTATGAAGACAGGCTGGGCCGAGAAGGTGTTATGATCCGATGAGGGAGAGGTGCCTCTGCCCAAATTAAGGTGTGGCTGAGACCATATGAGGCCAACATACAGCTTTTAGTTGACGTGGGTTTTATTTACCAAGGAATGGGAGCTAGTGTGCTGTAGTCCGTTCCCCATTGGCTCTTGGCCCCTTTCCCCTGCCCTCTCCCCAAGGACTGGTGTTAATGTCAATCAGCATTGTCTGGGCCCCTACAGGGCTCCTGCCCGCCCCCTAGAAAACCAAGCCACGTCCTGTGCTGCCCCAGCATTCAGCCCCTGCCGCCCTTGGAGGAGCTTTGTCTTCAGCCCTCCCTTGGACCATACTAAACTCCTTGGAATTGCAAGCTGGATGGCCCCTCCCTACTGCTCTGTCTCCACGGAGGCACAGGAGTGTGTTTGTGGCTGCCTGTGTCCACCTACAGGGCTGGTTTCTGTGCTGCCGTAGGAGCCATTGGGGCTCCGCCTGAGGGGCTCCATGTGGGACACTGCAGGAACAGAGGAGGTGCAGGCCCACAAGGCCTTCCCAAGCCAAACCATTCTGTGATTCTAGACGGTGTGTGGATGTGTATTTTAAGTTGACATTACTATCAATCTTATTATTATAAAAATAATTTTATTTCTTTCCTACCACTACTATTTCATCTTCTTTGTTGTTGTCGTCTTATTCATCTAATTCTTCTAATTGTTCTAATTCTTCTAATACTTCTAATTCTTCTAATTCTTCTATTTCTTCTAATTCTAATTCTTCTAATTCCTCTATTTCTTCTAATTTTTCTTATTCTAATTCTTCTAATTCTTCTAATTCTTCTTATTCTAATTCTTCTAATTCTTCTTATTCTTCTAATTCTTCTAATTCTTCTAATTCTTCTAATACTTGTAATTCTTCTTATTCTTCTAATTCTTATTCTGCTTCTTAGTTCTAACTACTACTACTACTATTTCTTTTTAATCCTCTTCTTCTTCCAAGTTGTATTCTTATTCTTATTTACTACTGCTATTTCTTCATCTTCTAAATATTATTCCTATCCTTCTCCTTTTTGTTGTTTCTTTGGGGTTTGTTTTTGTGTCTTCTTTGTAGGGGTTTTTTGTTTTGGTTTTTTTTTTCTCACTAATCCTCTTGCTGACTTGCCAGGCGGGAGCAGCAGAAGAGGCTGCGCAGCGCCCGCAGTGCCCGCCTGAGGTGGGAGGGCCGTTTCTTGCAGGGAGCCGGCTGCTGGCTGAGAGCCTGGGCTCGTGGCTGGGGAGCCAGGCAGCTGAGACAGCTGTGCAGGGCAGACTTACGTGCCTGGCACTCAACCCAAGCCTCCCGAGGGATGGGCGCTGGGGAACTGCCTTCTGCAACACCTGCCAGTCTTGGCTGTCTGGGTTCTTCTTCAATCAGCTCGAGGACGCTCACTTTGTCCCAGTCGTCCTCGTCTTGTAGCAGGGACTTGTGCCCGGTGCTGTGGGCGGTCACGCTTTCCCAGTTGTCCCGTTTGACCTCTTGGTAAGTGTCATCCTCCCAGCAGGACTGCACGGACGGTCGGTTACCTCTTCCTTTGGCCACCTCCTGGCTGATGGAGCCTTCTTCTTTGGAAAGCTCTTGGCCGATGGACTCTTCCCAGTCCGACGCTTCTTGGTAACTGCCAACTTCTTGGTGCGACAGCTCTCTCTCACTGGGTTCGTCAGACAGTGTTGGGGACCTAAGGACTTCTGTGTGGCAAAGCCCTTGCTGCAAGCATTCTTCCCAATCAGAAAATTCTTTGTAGCTCCTGGCTTCTCCTAGGGACAGCTCTTGCTCGTTGCATTCATCCCAGTCGGAGAGCTCAGGATTGCTACTGGCTTCTCCTTGGGACAGCTCTTCCTTAAGGCAGCCTTCCCCTTGGGACACGTCCTCGTAGCTACCGGCATCTCCTTGGAGCAGCTCTATGACTTCCTCCTCTTTGAAGCGGGAAAGCTCAAGCTCCTCAACCAATACCCCTTCCTCACTCTCTTTCTCTGCTAGAAGAGACACCCTCTCTACCTCCTCCAGCTGCTCACGGAGGGCTAGGCTTTGCACTGGGCTGGCCAAGGGGCTGGGAGAGAAGCAGGGGCTGGGTGGGGCAGAGCTTGGGAGTGATTCTGCTTCGTCTGGAGCGGCTGCTTCTTCTTGTGCAGCCATGCTTTGCTCCACTTCCCGCTCTGCCTGCTGCCCAGATTCCTGCTTCTCAGGCAAAGCCTGGCTTATAGTCTCAAGGCTCTCCTGCTGGGCTAAGTCCAGGTGAGCCTTGCTGGGGAAGGGGCTGGAAGCAGGGGGAGAGATCGGTACCAATTCCCTCTCTCCTTCTGGTGTGGCTGCGTCTTGTTCTGCAGCGATGCTTTGCTCCAGTTCCCTCTCTTCCTCTTGCTGCTGCCCAGATTGCTGCATCTCAGGTAAAGCCTGGCTCATAATCTCAGAGCTCTGCTGCTGGGCTACGTCCAGCGGAGCCTGGCTAGGTAGGGGCCTGGAAGCAGGGGGAGACATCCAGTCAAATTCCCCTTCAGCTGGAGCTGCTGCTTCTTCTTGTGCTGCCATGTCTTTCTCCAGTTCCCTCTCTTCCTCTGCCTGCTGCCCAGACTCCTGCTGCTCAGGTAAAGCCTGGCTTATGATGGCTGAGCTCTTCTGCTGGGCTAAGTCCAGCGGAGCCTGGCTGGGTAAGGGGCTGAAAGAAGGAGGAGAGATGGGGATCAATTCCCTCTCTCCTTCTGAAGTGGCTGCTTCTTCTTCTGCAGCCATGCCTTGCTCCAGTACCCTGTCTTCCTCTGCCTGCTGCCCAGATTCCTGCTGCTCAGGCAAAGCCTGGCTTGTAGTCCCAAAGGTCCCCTGCTGGGCTAAATCCAGCAGAGCCTTGCTGAGGAAGGGGCTGGAAGCAGGGGGAGAGACTGGGACGAATTCCCTTTCTCCTTCTGGAGCGGCTGCTTCTTCTTGTGCAGGCATGCCTTGCTCCAGTTCCCTGTCTTCCTCTGCCTGCTTCTCTGAATTCAAAACATAAGACAAAGCCTGGCATATAGTCTCAACGCTGTCCTGCCAGGCTAATTCCAGGTTAGCCTTGCCTGGTAAGGGGCTGGAAGCAGGGGGAGAGATCAGGAGAAATTCCCTCTCTCCTTCTGGCACAGCTGCTTCTTCTTGTGCAGCCATGCCTTGCTCCAGTTCCCGCTCTTCTTCTGCCTGCTGCCCAGATTCCTGCTTCTCAGGTAAAGCCAGGCTTATAGTATCAAAGCTGTTCTGCTGGGCTAAGTCCATCTGAGCATGGCTGGGTAGGGGGTTGGAAGCAGGGGAAGAGACTGGGACCAATTCCCCCTCTCCTTCTGGTGCGGCTGCTGCTTCGTGTGCAGCCATGCCTTGCTCCAGTTCCCTCTCTTCCTCTGCCTGCTGCTCTGATTCCAAAACATAAGGCAGAGCCTGGTTTATAATCTCAAAGATGTCCTGCTGGGCTAAGTCCAAGTGACCCTTGCTTGGTAAGGGGCTGGAAGCAGGGGGAGAGATCAGGATCAATTCCCTCTCTTCTTCTGGCATGGCTGCTTCTTCTTCTGCAGCCATGCCTTGCTCCACTTCCCGCTCTTCCTCTGCCTGCAGCCCAGATTCCTGAAGCTCACGGAAAGCCTGGCTTATAGGCTCAAGTCTCTCCTGCTGGGCTAAGTCCAGCAGAGCCTTGCTGGGGAAGGGGCTGGAAGCAGGGGGAGAGATCGGGACCAATTCCCTTTCTCCATCTGGAGCGGCTGCTTCTTGTTCTGCAGCCATGCTCTGCTCCAGTTCCCTCTCTTCCTCTTGCTTCTGCCCAGAGTGCTGCATCTCAGGTAAAGCCTGGCTCATAATCTCAGAGCTCTGCTGCTGGGCTACGTCCAGCGGAGCCTGGCTAGGTAGGGGCCTGGAAGTAGGGGGAGAGATCAAGTCAAATTCCCCTTCAGCTGGAGCTGCTGCTTCTTCTTGTGCTGCCATGTCTTTCTCCAGTTCCCTCTCTTCCTCTGCCTGCTGCCCAGACTCCTGCTGCTCAGGTAATGCCTGGCTTATGATGGCTGAGCTCTGCTGCTGGGCTAAGTCCAGCGGAGCCTGGCTGGGTAAGGGGCTGAAAGAAGGAGGAGAGATGGGGATCAATTCCCTCTCTCCTTCTGAAGTGGCTGCGTCTTCTTCTGCAGCCATGCCTTGCTCCAGTACCCTCTCTTCCTCTGCCTGCTGCCCAGATTCCTGCTGCTCAGGCAAAGCCTGGCTTGTCGTCCCAAAGCTCCCCTGCTGGGCTAAGTCCAGCAGAGCCTTGCTGGGGAAGGGGCTGGAAGCAGGGGGAGAGATTAGGACCGATTGCCTTTCTCCTTCTGGAGCGGCTGCTTCTTCTTCTGCAGCCATGCCTTGCTGCAGTTCCCTGTCTTCCTCTTGCTGCTGCCCAGGTTCCTGCATCTCATGCAAAGCCTGGGTTGAAGTGTCATAGCTGTTCTTCCGGGCTAAGTCCAGCGGAGCCTTGCTGGGTAAGGGGCTGGAAGCAGGGGGAGAGAGTGAGATCAATTCCCTTTCTCTTTCTTGAGCGGCTGCTTCTTGTTCTGCAGCCATGCTTTGCTCCATATCCTGCTCTTCCTCTGCCTGCTGCTCTGATTCCAGAACATAAGGCAAAGCCTGGCTTATAGTCTCCAAGCTGTTCTGCAGGGCTAAGTCCATCTGAGCATGGCTGGGTTGGGGGTTGGAAGCAGGAGTAGAGATCGGGACCAATTCCCTCTCTCTTTCTGGAGAGGCTGCTTCTTGTTCTGCAGCCATGCTTTGCTCCAGTACCATCTCTTCCTCTGCCTGCTTCTCAGATTGCAGATCCTCAGGCAAAGCCTGGTTTATACTCTCAAAGCTCTCGTTCTGGGCTAAGTTTAGCGGAGCCTGGCTGGGGATGGGGCTAGAAATACGGGGAGAGATCAGGACCAATTCCCTCTCTCCTTCTGGAGTGGCTGCTTCTTCTTCTGCAGGCAGGCTTTGCTCCACTTCCCTCTCTTCTTCTGCTTGCTGCTGAGATTCCAGAAGCTCAGGCAAAGCCTGGATTATAGTCTCAAAGCTGTCCTGCAGGGCTAAGTCCAGCAGAGCCTTGCTGGGTAAGGGGCTGGAAGCAGGGGGAGAGATCGGGACCAATTCCCACTCTCCTGGAGCGGCTGCTTCTTGTTCTGCAGCCATGCTCTGCTCCAGTTCCCTCTCTTCCTCTTGCTGCTGCCCAGGTTCCTGCTGTTCAGGCAAAGCCTGGTTTGTAGTCCCAAAACTCCCCTGCTGGGCTAAGTCCAGCAGAGCCTTGCTGGGGAAGGGGCTGGAAGCAGGGGGAGAGACTGGGACCAATTCCCTCTCTCCTTCTGGCGCGGCTGCTTCTTCTTCTGAAGCCATGCCTTGCTCCACTTCCCACTCTTCTTCTTCCTGCTGCCCAGGTTCCTGCTTCTCAGACAAAGCCTGGCTTATAGTCTCAAGGCTCTCCTGCTGGTCAAAGTTCAGCTGAGCCTTGCTGGGGAAGGGGCTGGAAGCAGTGGGAGAGATCAGGAGAAATTCCCTCTCTCCTTCTGGAGCGGCTGCTTCTTCTTCTGCAGCCATGCCTTGCTCCATTTCCCGCTCTTCCTCTGCCTGCTGCCCAGATTCCTGCACCTCAGGCAAAGCCTGGATTATAGTATCAAAGCTGCTCTGCTGGGCTAAGCCCAGCTGAACCTGAAGCTCTTCATCCGATGGGTATTCCCACTCTCCGTCCATGTTGACAAAGGCCCCCTCCTCCTCAGTCTCCAACAGGGGCAGGCCTGAGCCGCCGCCTGCCCCCCCCTACTGCCCGCTGAGGGCCTGGCCTTCCAGCCGGATGGGCAAGGGGCTGGGGACCTGGGAGCTGGGGTTCACTTTGTCCTCGTCTGTCTCGCACGTCCTCTAGAGCGGAGGGATCCGGGAGCTGCTTGCCTGTGACACAGCGGCTCTCACGGAAGCGGGCACCCCAGGCCTCTGTGGCCCTTATATACCCTCTGCAGGGCGGAGCCGTGCCACCTCACAAAGGCCTCTGCGCACCACAGTGTTCCGCATCACCCAGGGCCCTGACAACGCCTGTGTCACAAAGGGCCACACCCAGCACCCCTTCAGCAGCTGAAGCCACTGCAATTGTCATGCAGCAGCCCCTGCACTGGTGGTTTTCTAGCTCCTTGTTATGATCTGGTTATTAAAATTCTCAGAAAGGCCTCTGTCCAAATGAGAGGTGCAAATGACACCGTACGACCAAGTGAATTGTAGGGCTTTTATTGAACAGTAAATGAGAGGGAAAGAGAGGGAAAGAGAGGGGGAGAGAGAGAGAGAGAGAGAAAGAGTGACAGAGACAGATTCAGTAGAAAACCTCACTGCTCTGTGGATACCAGTGGTGTCCCGTTGATGCTGTCCATCAGGCCTTCAACTGTAACTTGGATGGTAACAAGAAGAGAGGAAGAATGAGGGGGGAAAACACAGCAATCTTTTGCTGCTCTTGGTGCAAAAGGGCTAGGAAGCAAGGAGTTGAGCTTCCTTTGGAAGCAGAAGTTAGAAGAGTTGCTGAAAAACGGATCAAAGTGTAGCACATTTGAAGAGCAGAGGACAAAGCCCAAGAGGAAAGTGATATAAAGAAGGAGTGAAATGAGCCTATTTGGAAAGTTGCTGTTCAGCTTCTAAAACAAGACGCCACCACAGATTAGAGCCTGTTCTTTGTTCTTCCTCTGTGCAATCCCTAATAGCAGCGGGTGTTTTACAGCTGAGTCAAGAGGAAAGAATCCTACAATCACCTTATTTTATGGGATCACAGGCTGTGAGCAGTTTGAGTGCAGGTAGACTGCGAGAGTCAACAAATTAGGAAAACACTTTAGAAGAAGTTACAGGGAAGTAGTAAGGCAAAGAGGCTGTATTTTTTAAGCTACCTTGAACACATTTGATGGGAACAAGTGAAATACTAAGAAGTCTGTGTCCTTTTTTCTTCTGAATTTCTCCTGGACAGATTTCACACGCTTTGTTACAAAATAGTTGTATCAACATTCCTGGGAACTGCAGGGAAGCTTTTGGACATAGAAGCTTAAAACCTGCCTTCTGGAGGTGCCTGGAGCTGTGGAATTCCACTACATGCATGACATCACAATCCCAGGGAATGGTAGAGTAGTTCTGTGTCCACTCAGTGGAAATTTCTTGTCAGTCAAGCAAGTCCAATATTGGTGTAACAAAAACTAGATATGGGAGTGCAGCCATTGATTTTCCTACGAGCTAAATCATGCCTTGCAGCAAGGCTGCTGAACTCAGCACAGTCTAAGAGTGGAGAGGCACTAACAAACACCTTGCTTCTGGAAGTGCTGGAAAAACTTACCTGTAACCAGACAAAATCATCATGAAAATAGTAACCAATGGAGTTGTGACTTTTGCAGACATTTTTAGATGGACAAGAAGTGAACTCTCTGTCACAGAGCTGTCAGTATGGAATGCAAATCAAAATTAAATGCCCTTATGGCAGGAGAGTGTATCCTGACAAACAGCTAGGCTGGAATTCAATTTTCAGTGAGGTACTGCCAAGGGAAAAAAAATTAGAAATGTCCTTTCAGTTAGGAATTCAGCGAGTATATTGAGGTTAGCAGGCTCAAGCCTTGCAAAAATGACCTTAGGCTGGTGAAAGATGGCCTCCACATTTTCTAATGCAGTTAACCATAGTTGTGTTCAATGCAATATGACCTGCAAAGAAAGTTTTTAGCTGCAAAAGACACCAAGTGCTGTAACTTCCTCCAGACGCAAATTTTAAAGTGCAATGAAAACAAATTGGGCTTTGGTGAGCTGGCAATCTGTGCTCCCAGCCCAGGAAGCCACCCGTGCCCTAGGCTGCATGGAAGTGAGTGAAGAGCAGCACGCCAAGGGAGGTGATTCTGCCGCTGCACTCCATTTCTGTGAGAGCCCGCCTGGAACGCTACAGCCATGTCTGGGGGCCCCAGCGTAGGAAGGATGTGGACCTGTTTGAATGAGTTCAGAGGAGAGTGATGGAGACCCTCAGAGAGCTGCAGCACCTCTGCTATGAAGACAGGCTGGGCAGAGAAGGTGTTATGATCCGATGAGGGAGAGGTGCCTCTGCCCAAATTAAGGTGTGGCTGAGACCATATGAGGCCAACATACAGCTTTTAGTTGACGTGGGTTTTATTTACCAAGAAGGAATGGGAGCTAGTGTGCTGTAGTCCGTTCCCCATTGGCTCTTGGCCCCTTTCCCCTGCCCTCTCCCCAAGGACTGGTGTTAATGTCAATCAGCATTGTCTGGGCCCCTACAGGGCTCCTGCCCGCCCCCTAGAAAACCAAGCCACGTCCTGTGCTGCCCCAGCATTCAGCCCCTGCCGCCCTTGGAGGAGCTTTGTCTTCAGCCCTCCCTTGGACCATAATAAACTCCTTGGAATTGCAAGCTGGATGGCCCCTCCCTACTGCTCTGTCTCCACGGAGGCACAGGAGTGTGTTTGTGGCTGCCTGTGTCCACCTACAGGGCTGGTTTCTGTGCTGCCGTAGGAGCCATTGGGGCTCCGCCTGAGGGGCTCCATGTGGGACACTGCAGGAACAGAGGAGGTGCAGGCCCACAAGGCCTTCCCAAGCCAAACCATTCTGTGATTCTAGACGGTGTGTGGATGTGTATTTTAAGTTGACATTACTATCAATCTTATTATTATAAAAATAATTTTATTTCTTTCCTACCACTACTATTTCATCTTCTTTGTTGTTGTCGTCTTATTCATCTAATTCTTCTAATTGTTCTAATTCTTCTAATACTTCTAATTCTTCTAATTCTTCTATTTCTTCTAATTCTAATTCTTCTAATTCCTCTATTTCTTCTAATTTTTCTTATTCTAATTCTTCTAATTCTTCTAATTCTTCTTATTCTAATTCTTCTAATTCTTCTAATTCTTCTAATTCTTCTAATTCTTCTAATTCTTCTAATTCTTCTAATACTTGTAATTCTTCTTATTCTTTTAATTCTTATTCTGCTTCTTAGTTCTAACTACTACTACTATTTCTTTTTAATCCTCTTCTTCTTCCAATTTGTATTCTTATTCTTATTTACTACTGCTATTTCTTCATCTTCTAAATATTATTCCTATCCTTCTCCTTTTTGTTGTTTCTTTGGGGTTTGTTTTTGTGTCTTCTTTGTAGGGGTTTTTTGTTTTGGTTTTTTTTTCTCACTAATCCTCTTGCTGTCTTGCCAGGCGGGAGCAGCAGAAGAGGCTGCGCAGCGCCCGCAGTGCCCGCCTGAGGTGGGAGGGCCGTTTCTTGCAGGGAGCCGGCTGCTGGCTGAGAGCCTGGGCTCGTGGCTGGGGAGCCAGGCAGCTGAGACAGCTGTGCAGGGCAGACTTACGTGCCTGGCACTCAACCCAAGCCTCCCGAGGGATGGGCGCTGGGGAACCGCCTTCTGCAACACCTGCCAGTCTTGGCTGTCTGGGTTCTTCTTCAATCAGCTCGAGGACGCTCACTTTGTCCCAGTCGTCCTCGTCTTGTAGCAGGGACTTGTGCCCGGTGCTGTGGGCGGTCACGCTTTCCCAGTTGTCCCGTTTGACCTCTTGGTAAGTGTCATCCTCCCAGCAGGACTGCACGGACGGTTGGTTACCTCTTCCTTTGGCCACCTCCTGGCTGATGGAGCCTTCTTCTTTGGAAAGCTCTTGGCCGATGGACTCTTCCCAGTCCGACGCTTCTTGGTAACTGCCAACTTCTTGGTGCGACAGCTCTCTCTCACTGGGTTCGTCAGACAGTGTTGGGGACCTAAGGACTTCTGTGTGGCAAAGCCCTTGCTGCAAGCATTCTTCCCAATCAGAAAATTCTTTGTAGCTCCTGGCTTCTCCTAGGGACAGCTCTTGCTCGTTGCATTCATCCCAGTCGGAGAGCTCAGGATTGCTACTGGCTTCTCCTTGGGACAGCTCTTCCTTAAGGCAGCCTTCCCCTTGGGACACGTCCTCGTAGCTACCGGCATCTCCTTGGAGCAGCTCTGTGACTTCCTCCTCTTTGAAGTGGGAAAGCTCAAGCTCCTCACTCTCTTTCTCTGCTAGAAGAGACCCCCTCTCTACCTCCTCCAGCTGCTCACGGAGGGCTAGGCTTTGCACTGGGCTGGCCAAGGGGCTGGGAGAGAAGCAGGGGCTGGGTGGGGCAGAGCTTGGGAGTGATTCTGCTTTGTCTGGAGCGGCTGCTTCTTCTTGTGCAGCCATGCTTTGCTCCAGTTCCCTCTCTGCCTGCTGCCCAGATTCCTGCTTCTCAGGCAAAGCCTGGCTTATAGTCTCAAGGCTCTCCTGCTGGGCTAAGTGCAGGTGAGCCTTGCTGGGGAAGGGGCTGGAAGCAGGGGGAGAGATCGGGACCAATTCCCTTTCTCCTTCTGGTGTGGCTGCGTCTTGTTCTGCAGCCATGCTTTGCTCCAGTTCCCTCTCTTCCTCTTGCTGCTGCCCAGATTGCTGCATCTCAGGTAAAGCCTGGCTCATAATCTCAGAGCTCTGCTGCTGAGCTACGTGCAGGTGAGCCTGGCTAGGTAGGGGCCTGGAAGCAGGGATAGATATCAAGGCAAATTCCCCTTCAGCTGGAGCTGCTGCTTCTTCTTGTGCTGCCATGTCTTTCTCCAGTTCCCTCTCTTCCTCTGCCTGCTGCCCAGACTCCTGCTGCTCAGGTAATGCCTGGCTTATGATGGCTGAGCTCTGCTGCTGGGCTAAGTCCAGCGGAGCCTGGCTGGGTAAGGGGCTGAAAGAAGGAGGAGAGATGGGGATCAATTCCCTCTCTCCTTCTGAAGTGGCTGCTTCTTCTTCTGCAGCCATGCCTTGCTCCAGTACCCTCTCTTCCTCTGCCTGCTGCCCAGATTCCTGCTGCTCAGGCAAAGCCTGGCTTGTAGTCCCAAAGCTCCCCTGCTGGGCTAAGTCCAGCAGAGCCTTGCTGGGGAAGGGGCTGGAAGCAGGGGGAGAGATTAGGACCGATTGCCTTTCTCCTTCTGGAGCGGCTGCTTCTTCTTCTGCAGCCATGCCTTGCTGCAGTTCCCTGTCTTCCTCTTGCTGCTGCCCAGGTTCCTGCATCTCATGCAAAGCCTGGGATGAAGTGTCATAGCTGTTCTTCTGGGCTAAGTCCAGCGGAGCCTTGCTGGGTAAGGGGCTGTAAGCAGGGGGAGAGAGTGAGATCAATTCCCTTTCTCTTTCTTGAGCGGCTGCTTCTTGTTCTGCAGCCATGCTTTGCTCCATATCCTGCTCTTCCTCTGCCTGCTGCTCTGATTCCAGAACATAAGGCAAAGCCTGGCATATAGTCTCCAAGCTGTTCTGCAGGGCTAAATCCATCTGAGCATGGCTGGGTTGGGGGTTGGAAGCAGGAGTAGAGATCGGGACCAATTCCCTCTCTCTTTCTGGAGAGGCTGCTTCTTGTTCTGCAGCCATGCTTTGCTCCAGCACCATCTCTTCCTCTGCCTGCTTCTCAGATTGCAGATCCTCAGGCAAAGCCTGGCTTATACTCTCAAAGCTCTCGTTCTGGGCTAAGTTTAGCGGTGCCTGGCTGGGGAAGGGGCTAGAAATAGGGGGAGAGATCAGGACCAATTCCCTCTCTCCTTCTGGAGTGGCTGCTTCTTCTTCTGCAGCCACGCTTTGCTCCACTTCCCTCTCTTCTTCTGCTTGCTGCTGAGATTCCAGAAGCTCAGGCAAAGCCTGGAGTATAGTCTCAAAGCTGTCCTGCAGGGCTAAGTCCAGCAGAGCCTGGCTGGGTAAGGGGCTGGAAGCAGTGGGAGAGATCGGGACCAATTCCCACTCTCCTGGAGCGGCTGCTTCTTGTTCTGCAGCCATGCTCTGCTCCAGTTCCCTCTCTTCCTCTTGCTGCTGCCCAGGTTCCTGCTGTTCAGGCAAAGCCTGGTTTGTAGTCCCAAAACTCCCCTGCTGGGCTAAGTCCAGCAGAGCCGTGCTGGGGAAGGGGCTGGAAGCAGGGGGAGAGACTGGGACCAATTCCCTCTCTCCTTCTGGAGCGGCTGCTTCTTCTTCTGCAGCCATGCCTTGCTCCATTTCCTGCTCTTCCTCTGCCTGCTGCCCAGATTCCTGCTTCTCAGGCAATGCCGGGATTATAGTATCAAAGCTGCTCTGCTGGGCTAAGTCCAGCTGAACCTGAAGCTCTTCATCCGATGGGTATTCCCACTCTCCGTCCATGTTGACAAAGGCCCCCTCCTCCTCAGTCTCCAACAGGGGCAGGCCTGAGCCGCCGCCTGCCCCCCCCTACTGCCCGCTGAGGGCCTGGCCTTCCAGCCGGATGGGCAAGGGGCTGGGGACCTGGGAGCTGGGGTTCACTTTGTCCTCGTCTGTCTCGCACGTCCTCTAGAGCCGAGGGATCCGGGAGCTGCTTGCCTCTGACACAGCGGCTCTCACGGAAGCGGGCACCCCAGGCCTCTGTGCCCCTTATATACCCTCTGCAGGGCGGAGCCGTGCCACCTCACAAAGGCCTCTGCGCACCACAGTGTTCCGCATCACCCAGGGCCCTGACAACGCCTGTGTCACAAAGGGCCACACCCAGCACCCCTTCAGCAGCTGAAGCCACTGCAATTGTCATGCAGCAGCCCCTGCACTGGTGGTTTTCTAGCTCCTTGTTATGATCTGGTTATTAAAATTCTCAGAAAGGCCTCTGTCCAAATGAGAGGTGCAAATGACACCGTACGACCAAGTGAATTGTAGGGCTTTTATTGAACAGTAAATGAGAGGGAAAGAGAGAGAAAGAGAGGGGGAGAGAGAGAGAGAGAGAGAAAGAGTGACAGAGACAGATTCAGTAGAAAACCTCACTGCTCTGTGGATACCAGTGGTGTCCCGTTGATGCTGTCCATCAGGCCTTCAACTGTAACTTGGATGGTAACAAGAAGAGAGGAAGAATGAGGGGGGAAAACACAGCAATCTTTTGCTGCTCTTGGTGCAAAAGGGCTAGGAAGCAAGGAGTTGAGCTTCCTTTGGAAGCAGAAGTTAGAAGAGTTGCTGAAAAACGGATCAAAGTGTAGCACATTTGAAGAGCAGAGGACAAAGCCCAAGAGGAAAGTGATATAAAGAAGGAGTGAAATGAGCCTATTTGGAAAGTTGCTGTTCAGCTGCTAAAACAAGACACCACCACAGATTAGAGCCTGTTCTTTGTTCTTCCTCTGTGCAATCCCTAATAGCAGCGGGTGTTTTACAGCTGAGTCAAGAGGAAAGAATCCTACAATCACCTTATTTTATGGGATCACAGGCTGTGAGCAGTTTGAGTGCAGGTAGACTGCGAGAGTCAACAAATTAGGAAAACACTTTAGAAGAAGTTACAGGGAAGTAGTAAGGCAAAGAGGCTGTATTTTTTAAGCTACCTTGAACACATTTGATGGGAACAAGTGAAATACTAAGAAGTCTGTGTCCTTTTTTCTTCTGAATTTCTCCTGGACAGATTTCACACGCTTTGTTACAAAATAGTTGTATCAACATTCCTGGGAACTGCAGGGAAGCTTTTGGACATAGAAGCTTAAAACCTGCCTTCTGGAGGTGCCTGGAGCTGTGGAATTCCACTACATGCATGACATCACAATCCCAGGGAATGGTAGAGTAGTTCTGTGTCCACTCAGTGGAAATTTCTTGTCAGTCAAGCAAGTCCAATATTGGTGTAACAAAAACTAGATATGGGAGTGCAGCCATTGATTTTCCTACGAGCTAAATCATGCCTTGCAGCAAGGCTGCTGAACTCAGCACAGTCTAAGAGTGGAGAGGCACTAACAAACACCTTGCTTCTGGAAGTGCTGGAAAAACTTACCTGTAACCAGACAAAATCATCATGAAAATAGTAACCAATGGAGTTGTGACTTTTGCAGACATTTTTAGATGGACAAGAAGTGAACTCTCTGTCACAGAGCTGTCAGTATGAAATGCAAATCAAAATTAAATGCCCTTATGGCAGGAGAGTGTATCCTGACAAACAGCTAGGCTGGAATTCAATTTTCAGTGAGGTACTGCCAAGGGAAAAAAAATTAGAAATGTCCTTTCAGTTAGGAATTCAGCGAGTATATTGAGGTTAGCAGGCTCAAGCCTTGCAAAAATGACCTTAGGCTGGTGAAAGATGGCCTCCACATTTTCTAATGCAGTTAACCAGTTCAATGCAATATGACCTGCAAAGAAAGTTTTTAGCTGCAAAAGACACCAAGTGCTGTAACTTCCTCCAGACGCAAATTTTAAAGTGCAATGAAAACAAATTGGGCTTTGGTGAGCTGGCAATCTGTGCTCCCAGCCCAGGAAGCCACCCATGCCCTAGGCTGCATGGAAGTGAGTGAAGAGCAGCACGCCAAGGGAGGTGATTCTGCCGCTGCACTCCATTTCTGTGAGAGCCCGCCTGGAACACTACAGCCATGTCTGGGGGCCCCAGCGTAGGAAGGATGTAGACCTGTTTGAATGAGTTCAGAGGAGAGTGATGGAGACCCTCAGAGAGCTGCAGCACCTCTGCTATGAAGACAGGCTGGGCAGAGAAGGTGTTATGATCCGATGAGGGAGAGGTGCCTCTGCCCAAATTAAGGTGTGGCTGAGACCATATGAGGCCAACATACAGCTTTTAGTTGACGTGGGTTTTATTTACCAAGGAATGGGAGCTAGTGTGCTGTAGTCCGTTCCCCATTGGCTCTTGGCCCCTTTCCCCTGCCCTCTCCCCAAGGACTGGTGTTAATGTCAATCAGCATTGTCTGGGCCCCTACAGGGCTCCTGCCCGCCCCCTAGAAAACCAAGCCACGTCCTGTGCTGCCCCAGCATTCAGTCCCTGCCGCCCTTGGAGGAGCTTTGTCTTCAGCCCTCCCTTGGACCATAATAAACTCCTTGGAATTGCAAGCTGGATGGCCCCTCCCTACTGCTCTGTCTCCAAGGAGGCACAGGAGTGTGTTTGTGACTGCCTGTGTCCACCTACAGGGCTGGTTTCTGTGCTGCCGTAGGAGCCATTGGGGCTCCGCCTGAGGGGCTCCATGTGGGACACTGCAGGAACAGAGGAGGTGCAGGCCCACAAGGCCTTCCCAAGCCAAACCATTCTGTGATTCTAGAAGTTGACATTACTATCAATCTTATTATTATAAAAATAATTTTATTTCTTTCCTACCACTACTATTTCATCTTCTTTGTTGTTGTCGTCCTATTCATCTAATTCTTCTAATTGTTCTAATTCTTCTAATACTTCTAATTCTTCTAATTCTTCTATTTCTTCTAATTCTAATTCTTCTAATTCCTCTAATTCTTCTTATTCTTCTTATTCTAATTCTTCTAATTCTTCTAATTCTTCTTATTTTAATTCTTCTAATTCTTCTAATTCTTGTAATTCTTCTTATTCTTCTAATTCTTATTCTGCTTCTTAGTTCTAACTACTACTACTACTATTTCTTTTTTATCCTCTTCTTCTTCCAATTTGTATTCTTATTCTTATTTACTACTGCTATTTCTTCTTCTTCTAAATATTATTCCTACCCTTCTCCTTTTTGTTGTTTCTTTGGGGTTTGTTTTTGTGTCTTCTTTGTAGGGGTTTTTTGTTTTGGTTTTTTTTTTCTCACTAATCCTCTTGCTGTCTTGCCAGGCGGGAGCAGCAGAAGAGGCTGCGCAGCGCCCGCAGTGCCCGCCTGAGGTGGGAGGGCCGTTTCTTGCAGGGAGCCGGCTGCTGGCTGAGAGCCTGGGCTCGTGGCTGGGGAGCCAGGCAGCTGAGACAGCTGTGCAGGGCAGACTTACGTGCCTGGCACTCAACCCAAGCCTCCCGAGGGATGGGCGCTGGGGAACTGCCTTCTGCAACACCTGCCAGTCTTGGCTGTCTGGGTTCTTCTTCAATCAGCTCGAGGACGCTCACTTTGTCCCAGTCGTCCTCGTCTTGTAGCAGGGACTTGTGCCCGGTGCTGTGGGCGGTCACGCTTTCCCAGTTGTCCCGTTTGACCTCTTGGTAAGTGTCATCCTCCCAGCAGGACTGCACGGACGGTTGGTTACCTCTTCCTTTGGCCACCTCCTGGCTGATGGAGCCTTCTTCTTTGGAAAGCTCTTGGCCGATGGACTCTTCCCAGTCCGACGCTTCTTGGTAACTGCCAACTTCTTGGTGCGACAGCTCTCTCTCACTGGGTTCGTCAGACAGTGTTGGGGACCTAAGGACTTCTGTGTGGCAAAGCCCTTGCTGCAAGCATTCTTCCCAATCAGAAAATTCTTTGTAGCTCCTGGCTTCTCCTAGGGACAGCTCTTGCTCGTTGCATTCATCCCAGTCGGAGAGCTCAGGATTGCTACTGGCTTCTCCTTGGGACAGCTCTTCCTTAAGGCAGCCTTCCCCTTGGGACACGTCCTCGTAGCTACCGGCATCTCCTTGGAGCAGCTCTGTGACTTCCTCCTCTTTGAAGTGGGAAAGCTCAAGCTCCTCAACCAATACCCCCTCCTCACTCTCTTTCTCTGCTAGAAGAGACCCCCTCTCTACCTCCTCCAGCTGCTCACGGAGGGCCAGGCTTTGCACTGGGCTGGTCAAGGGGCTGGGAGAGAAAGAGGGGCTGGGTGGAGCAGAGCTTGGGAGTGATTCTGCTTTGTCTGGAGCGGCTGCTTCTTCTTGTGCAGCCATGCTTTGCTCCAGTTCCCTCTCTGCCTGCTGCCCAGATTCCTGCTTCTCAGGCAAAGCCTGGCTTAGAGTCTCAAGGCTCTCCTGCTGGGCTAAGTCCAGGTGAGCCTTGCTTGGTAAGGGGCTGGAAGCAGGGGGAGAGAATGGGACCAATTCCCTCTCTCCTTCTGGCGCGGCTCCTTCTTCTTCTGAAGCCATGTCTTTCTCCAGTTCCCTCTCTTCCTCTGCCTGCTGCCCAGACTCCTGCTTCTCAGGTAAAGCCTGGCTTATGATGGCTGAGCTCTGCTGCTGGGCTAAGTCCAGCGTAGCCTGGCTGGGTAAGGGGCTGAAAGAAGGAGGAGAGATGGGCATCAATTCCCTCTCTCCTTCTGAAGTGGCTGCTTCTTCTTCTGCAGCCATGCCTTGCTCCAGTACCCTCTCTTCCTCTTGCTGCTGCCCAGGTTCCTGCATCTCATGCAAAGCCTGGGTTGAAGTGTCATAGCTGTTCTTCCGGGCTATGTCCAGCGGAGCCTTGCTGGGTAAGGGGCTGGAAGCAGGGGGAGAGATCGGGACCAATTCCGTTTCTCCTTCTAGTGTGGCTGCGTCTTGTTCTGCAGCGATGCTTTGCTCCAGTTCCCTCTCTGCCTGCTGCCCAGAATCCTGCTGCCCAGGTAAAGCCTGGCTTATGATGGCTGAGCTCTGCTGCTGGGCTAAGTCCAGTGGAGCCTGGCTGGGTAAGGGGCTGAAAGAGGGAGGAGAGATGGGGATCAATTCCCTCTCTCCTTCTGAAGTGGCTTCTTCTGCAGCCATGCCTTGCTCCAGTACTCTCTCTTCCTCTTGCTGCTGCCCAGGTTCCGGCTGCTCAGGCAAAGGCTGGCTTGTAGACCCAAAGCTCCCCTGCTGGGCTAAGTCCAGCAAAAACTTGCTTGGTAAGGGGCTGGAAGCAGGGGGAGAGACTGGGACCAATTCCCTTTCTCCTTCTGGAGCGGCTGCTTCTTCTTCTGCAGCCATGCCTTGCTCCAGTTCCCACTCTTCCTCTGCCTGCTTCTCTGAATTCAAAACATAAGACAAAGCCTGGCATATAGTCTCAACGCTGTGCTGCCAGGCTAATTCCAGGTGAGCCTTGCTTGGTAAGGGGCTGGAAGCAGGGGGAGAGAGCAGGAGAAATTCCCTCTCTCCTTCTGGCACAGCTGCTTCTTCTTGTGCAGCCATGCCTTGATCCACTTCCCTCTCTTCCTCTGCCTGCTGCTCTGATTCCAAAACATAAGGCAGAGCCTGGTTTATAATCTCAAAGATGTCCTGCTGGGCTAAGTCCAGCAGAGCCTTGCTTGATAAGGGGCTGGAAGCAGGGGGAGAGATCAGGATCAATTCCCTCTCTTCTTCTGGCATGGCTGCTTCTTCTCCTGCAGCCATGCCTTGCTCCACTTCCCGCTCTTCCTCTGCCTGCTGCCCAGATTCCTGAAGCTCACGCAAAGCCTGGCTTATTGGCTCAAGACTCTCCTGCTGGGCTAAGTCCAGCGGAGCCTTGCTTGGTAACGGGCTAGAAGCAGGGGGAGAGATCGGGACCAATTGCCTTTCTCCATCTGGAGCGGCTGCTTCTTGTTCTGCAGCAATGCTCTGCTCCAGTTCCCTCTCTTCCTCTTGCTGCTGCCCAGATTGCTGCATCTCAGGTAAAGCCTGGCTCATAATCTCAGAGCTCTGCTGCTGGGCTACGTCCAGCGGAGCCTGGCTCGGTAGGGGCCTGGAAGCAGGGGGAGACATCAAGTCAAATTCCCCTTCAGCTGGAGCTGCTGCTTCTTCTTGTGCTGCCATGTCTTTCTCCAGTTCCCTCTCTTCCTCTGCCTGCTGCCCAGATTCCTGCTGCTCAGGCAAAGCCTGGCTTGTAGTCCCAAAGCTCCCCTGCTGGGCTAAGACCAGCAGAGCCTTGCTGGGGAAGGGGCTGGAAGCAGGGGGAGAGATTAGGACCGATTGCCTTTCTCCTTCTGGAGCAGCTGCTTCTTGTTCTGCAGCCATGCCTTGCTCCAGTTCCCTGTCTTCCTCTTGCTGCTGCCCAGGTTCCTGCATCTCATGCAAAGCCTGGGATGAAGTGTCATAGCTGTTCTTCCGGGCTAAGTCCAGGTGAGCCTTGCTGGGTAAGGGGCTGGAAGCAGGGGGAGAGAGTGAGATCAATTCCCTTTCTCTTTCTTGAGCGGCTGCTTCTTGTTCTGCAGCCACGCTTTGCTCCATATCCTGCTCTTCCTCTGCCTGCTGCTCTGATTCCAGAACATAAGGCAAAGCCTGGCTTATAGTCTCCAAGCTGTTCTGCAGGGCTAAGTCCATCTGAGCATGGCTGGGGTGGGGGTTGGAAGCAGGAGTAGAGATCGGGACCAATTCCCTCTCTCTTTCTGGAGAGGCTGCTTCTTGTTCTGCAGCCATGCTTTGCTCCAGTACCATCTCTTCCTCTGCCTGCTTCTCAGATTGCAGATCCTCAGGCAAAGCCTGGTTTATACTCTCAAAGCTCTCGTTCTGGGCTAAGTTTAGCGGAGCCTGGCTGGGGATGGGGCTAGAAATACGGGGAGAGATCAGGACCAATTCCCTCTCTCCTTCTGGAGTGGCTGCTTCTTCTTCTGCAGGCAGGCTTTGCTCCACTTCCCTCTCTTCTTCTGCTTGCTGCTGAGATTCCAGAAGCTCAGGCAAAGCCTGGATTATAGTCTCAAAGCTGTCCTGCAGGGCTAAGTCCAGCAGAGCCTGGCTGGGTAAGGGGCTGGAAGCAGGGGGAGAGATCGGGACCAATTCCCACTCTCCTGGAGCGGCTGCTTCTTGTTCTGCAGCCATGCTCTGCTCCAGTTCCCTCTCTTCCTCTTGCTGCTGCCCAGGCTCCTGCTGTTCAGGCAAAGCCTGGTTTGTAGTCCCAAAACTCCCCTGCTGGGCTAAGTCCAGCAGAGCCTTGCTGGGTAAGGGGCTGGAAGCAGGGGGAGAGACTGGGACCAATTCCCTCTCTCCTTCTGGCGCGGCTGCTTCTTCTTCTGAAGCCATGCCTTGCTCCACTTCCCACTCTTCTTCTTCCTGCTGCCCAGGTTCCTGCTTCTCAGACAAAGCCTGGCTTATAGTCTCAAGGCTCTCCTGCTGGTCAAAGTTCAGCTGAGCCTTGCTGGGGAAGGGGCTGGAAGCAGTGGGAGAGATCAGGAGAAATTCCCTCTCTCCTTCTGCCACGGCTGCTTCTTCTTCTTCAGCCATGCCTTGCTCCAGTTCCCGCTCTTCTTCTGCCTGCTGCCCAGATTCCTGCACCTCAGGCAAAGCCTGGATTATAGTATCAAAGCTGCTCTGCTGGGCTAAGCCCAGCTGAACCTGAAGCTCTTCATCCGATGGGTATTCCCACTCTCCGTCCATGTTGACAAAGGCCCCCTCCTCCTCAGTCTCCAACAGGGGCAGGCCTGAGCCGCCGCCTGCCCCCCCTACTGCCCGCTGAGGGCCTGGCCTTCCAGCCGGATGGGCAAGGGGCTGGGGACCTGGGAGCTGGGGTTCACTTTGTCCTCGTCTGTCTCGCACGTCCTCTAGAGCGGAGGGATCCGGGAGCTGCTTGCCTGTGACACAGCGGCTCTCACGGAAGCGGGCACCCCAGGCCTCTGTGGCCCTTATATCCCCTCTGCAGGGCGGAGCCGTGCCACCTCACAAAGGCCTCTGCGCACCACAGTGTTCCGCATCACCCAGGGCCCTGACAACGCCTGTGTCACAAAGGGCCACACCCAGCACCCCTTCAGCAGCTGAAGCCACTGCAATTGTCATGCAGCAGCCCCTGCACTGGTGGTTTTCTAGCTCCTTGTTATGATCTGGTTATTAAAATTCTCAGAAAGGCCTCTGTCCAAATGAGAGGTGCAAATGACACCGTACGACCAAGTCAATTGTAGGGCTTTTATTGAACAGTAAATGAGAGGGAAAGAGAGGGAGAGAGAGAGAGAGAGAGAAAGAGTGACAGAGACAGATTCAGTAGAAAACCTCACTGCTCTGTGGATACCAGTGGTGTCCCGTTGATGCTGTCCATCAGGCCTTCAACTGTAACTTGGATGGTAACAAGAAGAGAGGAAGAATGAGGGGGGAAAACACAGCAATCTTTTGCTGCTCTTGGTGCAAAAGGGCTAGGAAGCAAGAAGTTGAGCTTCCTTTGGAAGCAGAAGTTAGAAGAGTTGCTGAAAAACGGATCAAAGTGTAGCACATTTGAAGAGCAGAAGACAAAGCCCAAGAGGAAAGTGATATAAAGAAGGAGTGAAATGAGCCTATTTGGAAAGTTGCTGTTCAGCTTCTAAAACAAGACGCCACCACAGATTAGAGCCTGTTCTTTGTTCTTCCTCTGTGCAATCCCTAATAGCAGCGGGTGTTTTACAGCTGAGTCAAGAGGAAAGAATCCTACAATCACCTTATTTTATGGGATCACAGGCTGTGAGCAGTTTGAGTGCAGGTAGACTGCGAGAGTCAACAAATTAGGAAAACACTTTAGAAGAAGTTACAGGGAAGTAGTAAGGCAAAGAGGCTGTATTTTTTAAGCTACCTTGAACACATTTGATGGGAACAAGTGAAATACTAAGAAGTCTGTGTCCTTTTTTCTTCTGAATTTCTCCTGGACAGATTTCACACGCTTTGTTACAAAATAGTTGTATCAACATTCCTGGGAACTGCAGGGAAGCTTTTGGACATAGAAGCTTAAAACCTGCCTTCTGGAGGTGCCTGGAGCTGTGGAATTCCACTACATGCATGACATCACAATCCCAGGGAATGGTAGAGTAGTTCTGCGTCCACTCAGTGGAAATTTCTTGTCAGTCAAGCAAGTCCAATATTGGTGTAACAAAAACTAGATATGGGAGTGCAGCCATTGATTTTCCTACGAGCTAAATCATGCCTTGCAGCAAGGCTGCTGAACTCAGCACAGTCTAAGAGTGGAGAGGCACTAACAAACACCTTGCTTCTGGAAGTGCTGGAAAAACTTACCTGTAACCAGACAAAATCATCATGAAAATAGTAACCAATGGAGTTGTGACTTTTGCAGACATTTTTAGATGGACAAGAAGTGAACTCTCTGTCACAGAGCTGTCAGTATGGAATGCAAATCAAAATTAAATGCCCTTATGGCAGGAGAGTGTATCCTGACAAACAGCTAGGCTGGAATTCAATTTTCAGTGAGGTACTGCCAAGGGAAAAAAAATTAGAAATGTCCTTTCAGTTAGGAATTCAGCGAGTATATTGAGGTTAGCAGGCTCAAGCCTTGCAAAAATGACCTTAGGCTGGTGAAAGATGGCCTCCACATTTTCTAATGCAGTTAACCATAGTTGTGTTCAATGCAATATGACCTGCAAAGAAAGTTTTTAGCTGCAAAAGACACCAAGTGCTGTAACTTCCTCCAGACGCAAATTTTAAAGTGCAATGAAAACAAATTGGGCTTTGGTGAGCTGGCAATCTGTGCTCCCAGCCCAGGAAGCCACCCGTGCCCTAGGCTGCATGGAAGTGAGTGAAGAGCAGCACGCCAAGGGAGGTGATTCTGCCGCTGCACTCCATTTCTGTGAGAGCCCGCCTGGAACACTACAGCCATGTCTGGGGGCCCCAGCGTAGGAAGGATGTAGACCTGTTTGAATGAGTTCAGAGGAGAGTGATGGAGACCCTCAGAGAGCTGCAGCACCTCTGCTATGAAGACAGGCTGGGCAGAGAAGGTGTTATGATCCGATGAGGGAGAGGTGCCTCTGCCCAAATTCAGGTGTGGCTGAGACCATATGAGGCCAACATACAGCTTTTAGTTGACGTGGGTTTTATTTACCAAGAAGGAATGGGAGCTAGTGTGCTGTAGTCCGTTCCCCATTGGCTCTTGGCCCCTTTCCCCTGCCCTCTCCCCAAGGACTGGTGTTAATGTCAATCAGCATTGTCTGGGCCCCTACAGGGCTCCTGCCCGCCCCCTAGACAACCAAGCCACGTCCTGTGCTGCCCCAGCATTCAGCCCCTGCCGCCCTTGGAGGAGCTTTGTCTTCAGCCCTCCCTTGGACCATAATAAACTCCTTGGAATTGCAAGCTGGATGGCCCCTCCCTACTGCTCTGTCTCCACGGAGGCACAGGAGTGTGTTTGTGGCTGCCTGTGTCCACCTACAGGGCTGGTTTCTGTGCTGCCGTAGGAGCCATTGGGGCTCCGCCTGAGGGGCTCCATGTGGGACACTGCAGGAACAGAGGAGGTGCAGGCCCACAAGGCCTTCCCAAGCCAAACCATTCTGTGATTCTAGAAGGTGTGTGGATGTGTATTTTAAGTTGACATTACTATCAATCTTATTATTATAAAAATAATTTTATTTATTTCCTACTACTACTATTTCATCTGCTTTGTTGTTGTCGTCTTATTCATCTAATTCTTCTAATTGTTCTAATTCTTCTAATACTTCTAATTCTTCTAATTCCTCTAATTCTTCAAATTCTTCTTATTCTAATTCTTCTAATTCTTCTAATTTTTCTAATTCTTCTATTTCTTCTAAGTCTTCTAATTCTTCTAATTCTTCTAATACTTGTAATTCTTCATATTCTTCTAATTCTTATTTTGCTTCTTAGTTCTAACTACTACTACTACTATTTCTTTTTAATCCTCTTCTTCTTCCAATTTGTATTCTTATTCTTATTTACTGCTGCTTCTTAGTTCTAACTACTACTACTACTATTTCTTTTTAATCCTCTTCTTCTTCCAATTTGTATTCTTATTCTTATTTACTACTGCTATTTCTTCATCTTCTAAATATTATTCCTATCCTTCTCCTTTTTGTTGTTTCTTTGCGGTTAGTTTTTGTGTCTTCTTTGTGGGGGTTTTTTCTTTTGGTTTTTTTTCCTCACTAATCCTCTGGCTGTCTTGCCAGGCGGGAGCAGCAGAAGAGGCTGCGCAGTGCCCGCAGTGCCCGCCTGAGGTGGGAATGCCGTTTCTTGCAGGGAGCCGGCTGCTGGCTGAGAGCCTGGGCTCGTGGCTGGGGAGCTAGGCAGCTGAGACAGCTGTGCAGGGCAGACTTACGTGCCTGGCACTCAACCCAAGCCTCCCGAGGGATGGGCGCTGGGGAACCGCCTTCTGCAACACCTGCCAGTCTTGGCTGTCTGGGTTCTTCTTCAATCAGCTCGAGGACGCTCACTTTGTCCCAGTCGTCCTCGTCTTGTAGCAGGGACTTGTGCCCGGTGCTGTGGGCGGTCACGCTTTCCCAGTTGTCCCGTTTGACCTCTTGGTAAGTGTCATCCTCCCAGCAGGACTGCACGG